>JAUELF010279900.1:0-10474 GCA_031471495.1 Clinocardium nuttallii | reverse complement strand
AATTTCTTCTTTTGTCACAGTGTTTTCAAAAAGCTGTCTGCTGCAGAAGCGTCAGAAAGCGTCTATATGAGGGAAAGGGTTAATGAATGTAAATGATTACATGCAATGTTTTCAAAAGTCTCGATCTGCTTCAAAATCTGTCTGTAAGTGTGCAAGGGTTAAGGGTTATCATAAGAAAAATAGGTCCCATTCAGGAAAAGAACTGGACCATTTAATAAATTAGCAATGCTCCCTCCTATATGTAACTCATATTTCAACCTTTTACCATTTATCGTGACATTTCACACTCTTCTCAAATGATGACCACAGAAGCAGTCATAACATAATGTTAATGATGGTAAATTACTACATTTATGCGATTGTTTCCATGAGCTAATAAAAGAAATTGCATAAATTTGACATAAATTTGATACAAAATCGATCTGTGTCATGTGCATATTTGGGGGAAAAAACCTCTTGTCAACCTTTTCATTCCATTTAACCCTTTCCCACCTGCAGACGCAATAGCAGCAGACGACTTTTGTAAAAACATTGTGGCTAAAGGTGAAATTGCTCTTGATGAGCAATTTCTCCTTTGGCCACAATATTTTCAACTTTATTTAACAATTAAGCTATTTTTTACAAAGATTTTTCAAGTTTCTCACAGTCACTATGTTTCAAAGTCGCCTTCGGCAGAATAATGTTGTGTGTGGGAAAAGGTTTAAGTCCACTATCTTCCACATATTAATTCATGAAATGAGGATATAAAGTTGGTTTCAACAGCTTTTTAACCTTTAACCTGATCTGATATTTACAGGGTCATCAATTTTTAGCAATTTCACTTCTTCCCACACTATTTTTAACCATTATTTAACCTCATACTACTAATCGACAGCAGACAACTTTGAAAACATTGTGGCAAAAATATAGGCAAATATCTAAAAATGAAAGAATTATTTAATGAATGATGATGATGATTCAGTGGCAAAAGAAGAAATTGTTCATTAATGACAATATTTTCATATGTTGTCCGCTGCAGATGGGCCTGAAGAGGCATTAGATGTCATCTGTATCAGGGAGAGGCATTAGATGTCATCTGTATCAGGGAGAGGCATTAGATGTCATCTGTATCAGAGAGAGGCATTACTGATGTCATCTGTATCAGGGAGAGGCATTAGATGTCATCTGTATCAGGGACAGTCTGTTAACCCTTTCCCACATGTGACAAATCTGCAGCATCTGACATTTTTAAAAGCATTTCAATAGAAAAATGAAATATTTCTATAATTGATAGTATATATTTATTGAAAACCTTGTGGCAATATAAGGTGAAATTGCTCGCCTTGAGCAATTTCTCCTTTTGCTAAATTGTTTTCACAAGTTGTCTGCTGCAATGGTGGTCAGAAAGTGTCTATATGTGGGAAAGGGTTAAGATATCATCCATGCAGCCAACTACTACAGCAAATTAATAGAGTTAAAAAACATTGTGACAAAACAAGAAATTGCATGCTCACCAGTTCTCATTTTTTAACTAATATTCAACTTTGTAATTGCTACAGATGTGTCAAAATGCGTCAATTGGAAAAGGGTTCCCGTAATTCCTCTCAATATTAGACCTGCATGAACAAAAAGCTTTGCAGCAGATTGACTGAATAACTTATTAAATGAATTGTTTTGTTTTATTGGGGTTTAAGGTCTTAAGGATGATGTCAACAGTAATTCAGTTATATCACGGAGATTATGAGATAACTGCCTTATAAATAAAGTCATGATCCTTGGGTCATCTTCCAGAATGTTTGATCAGGATACAGTCCAACCTGTGTTTAAAGACCAAATATGGGAAGATAATATAATGGTCCTTGTTCACAGGTGGTCTCTAATTACAGGGTCATTTATTCAGATAATGTGTTATTGGGAAATTTAATTGATAGATTTTTTTTTACGGCGTTTTAACATTTTCTTAGTAATATCATGGGGGCCAGTTCTCCTGTGTTTCATGTGTTTCCTGGTTTTCTCACACCAGTACTCCACACAACAATCTTCCCAAGCAATTGACTGCTTTTTCACATTGACTTCGACCATTGGTGAAAGACAAATGACGCATGTCGCATTGACTTTTATCAAAGGTCAGAAAGAAAGTTTGCCAAGCCGGGATTCAATCTCACAACCCATGGATTGACAGCCAGCATCACTAACGACTGAGAAATCGGGGCTAGGCTTGAGAAATTTAAAGTGTAGTCGCTATCGACAGGGAATTGCTAAACAAAGGTGGTCTTTAGCACAAGTATGACTGTATTCCCTTAGTCACCATCTAGTTGTAGAAGCAACCTTAAACCTCTCCCATAAATAGACATTTTCTAACGCCTCTGCAGCAGACCACGTTTGAAATCATTGTGGTAAAGGAGAAATTGCTCTTATATATAAGCAATTTCTCCATTTGCCACAATGATTTCAACTCAATTCAATAACCATACTATCATTTGCAGAGATGTTCTATATTTCACACTCAATAATTCCAAGTATTCTGCTGTTGATTTATGGTTTGATTTAAAGCCTCTGGAGATTATGACCAAGTTGATAAGGAAGTGACAAAAAAAAGGAAACTTAGTTACCATGATTTCAAAAGTGTCAAATGCATCTATAATGCTAATTGGACTTGTACAAAGAAGATATAAAAATTATCATCATTCTTCCTTTTCTTAAATTCAAAGGCATGATGATATCCATCCATATGCTTAAACATTTAACCCTTCCCTTATATAGATGCTATCTGACACCTCTGCAGCAGAAGGCTTTTAAAAGTTTTTGAAAACATAGTGACAAAGGAAGAAATTGCTCAAAACGAGAAATTTCTCCTTTTGCCACAATGTTTTCCACTTTTAATCAATTATAGAGATTTTCTATTTCTTGACAAAATATGTTCAAAGTTGTCTGCTGCAGAATTGTCTAATGAGGGAAAGGGTTAACAAGAAGATATAGAAAATTATCATAAATCTTACCTTTCTTAAATTCAAAGGCATGATGGTATCCAGCTTCTTCAAACAAAATTATCATATTCCGACTCGTAACTCATTTACACATATAACTGTCTTGTCACTCGTTTACACACATATATACATGACTAAATGTTCTTCATTTAAACATATAATCAACTTGTCACTCATATATTAACACTTTATACAAGTGAAAAAAATGTGCAATTCATTGAACATCACTATAATCATTCACTGGTACGAATATATTTAAGCTGAGTACGTAATTTACACCTTTTAAGTTTTTTTGGTTTTCTTGTTCAAACTATCTAAAGAAATGAGAAAATCTAAAATATAATGCAAGTGAAGTTTTGAAACTGAGTATACAGAAGCGTTGTGCAAAAAATAAGACCTAACTATCATCCCTTTTCCACTCGAGACGCATTTTTAAAACATTGTGACAAAATGAGAAATTGCTTCTTTTGCCACAATTGATTTTATAACTCTATAATGCAATTAAAAAACAATTTTCTTTTTTTAATAGAGATTTCCATATTTGTTCATTGATGTTTTCAATGTTGGCTGCTTCTGATTTGTTGAAGACGGGTTATTTCTCCATTTTCTGTAATGTACTCAAGTCTGGAGCAAGTTTCAAAATGAGTTTCTACCTGGAAACATGCTCTTGGCATGTATTTTTTTTATCACTGCTAGAAATTGCATTAACACATGTCTCATAAGCAGAGATTTTTATGTGTTTGATGTTGTTTCTTTTACAAAAACATCCTTTTATCCCACAGATGAGACATTTCTACGTTTTTTTGCAGCAGACGACTTTGAACAGTTTTTGTCAAAACATAGAAAATCTCCATAATTAAATGGATAACCTTTGATTAAAAGTGGAAAACATTGTGGCAAAAGGAGAAATTGAACAATTTCTTCTTTTGTCATTATGTTTTCAAAAAGCTGTCTGCTGTGGAGGTGTCAGAACGCGTCTATATGAGGGAAAGCGTAACCCTTTTCCAAATAAAACAAATATGCAGAAGACCACAGCTATCAAAATAATCCATAAATGTTTGCCTATATATAATTATGGAAATAAAAACAATGTGGCAAAAGGAGAAATTGCTTGTTTATAATGAGCAAAAATAGATGTGTCTACAAGTGGGAAAGGGTTAATTAACCCCATAAATTCCTGAATCTGTGAATTCATATTTCAAGATTTAAATAGACTTTTCTTCAGAAAAATTTCAATTTGAAAAGTGTCTAAATATATCTAGATAAATTGGATTAAACCTTAATACAATTTTAATATTTTCTTTTACATTTTCTCCCCACTTAAAACCTTTTTACTAAAACTGAATGGTTGTAACCGTATATATAAATTCAGGAAGGAGTTACAACTGTTTCACGCTGAGCAATAGAGGTGACCTTCGATAGACCCTTGCATCAGACAAGTTCTAGAAAACAGAGCGTGAAATGGAGCATTTTCCCATTCTTCACTGTTTGACAAAAAAACTGCAATTTCATTTTCCCAGTTTCACAAATTTACCAATAGATATGATAATGTTCAATGCTTAACCTTTTCACATATATACAGACCCTTTCTCATGCCTCTGCAACTGACAACTTTTGACAACAATTTGTGGCAAAAGTAGAAATTGCTAAGATAAGCATTAATAATTTCTCTTCTTGCCACAATACAATGTTTTAACCCTTCCCCTCATATAGAGGCTCTTTGACGCCTCTGCAGCAGAGGGCTTTTTGAAAACATGGCAACAAAATAAGAAATTGCTCAAAACAAGCAATTTCTCCTTTCCTCACCATGTTTTTAACTCTATTCATAAATTGCCCCTTCATTTATAGGGTTTTTATTCTGCTTTTGCCTAGATGTTATCAAAGATTTGTTGTATTTTGGAAAGGGTTAAACTCCCTATATATTATAACATATATAGATTTTCCACCTTTTTACCTCGATATTTCGAAGTCGATATTTCAAAATCGTCAGCTGCAGATTTGTTATACATACATGTGGGAAAGGGATAAACAATTTTCCCCATTCATACAATGTTTGCAACTCGGTTTCAAAACAGCCTTTTCAATTATAAAATTTCTCAAGATTTCGTTAAAATTTATCAGGTTTATACACAAATAATGTTCCATCCATTTTCTCCCCGAGTATTCATTTACATCAGTTTAATCGTACAAATGTCCATGAAGAGGCTACTAAGTTAAACACCTCCTGTCCGTTTCACTGACACATCATAAATGACTGAATTTCTTAATTTCACACTTATGAATGATCATATATACATTTATACCCTTCTCATTTTTACATTGGTCCAACTGGTCGCCAAGGGCCATTTTGTGGTATAGGTTAACCTATTCCACCATACACAGTTAATTCCATATGGCTCGATCAGCACAACACAGTTGTATCGATATGTAATTGTACAAGCAGTTACAACTTGTTTGCACTTGCTCATAGAGTCGCTTTCTGATGTCTGTGCAGCAGATGACATTTGAAACAATTTAAACGATTTCTCCTTTTTATACAGCCTGCATGTGGGAACTTAGGGTTTAAACTACAAGTTGATCCAGATTTTTCCAACAATCTTTTACAAAAATAAAAGAAATCCTCCCAATAGTAATATGAGGGTATTTGGCTAACAATGACAATTTTGCTATTAATATATCTCCCTCATAAAATGCCCTTTCCGACGCCTCTGCAGCAGACGGCTTTTTTAAAAAACACAGTGACAAAACGTGCAATTTCTCCTTTTGTCACATTGTTTTCCACTTTTAGTTATAGGTTATCCATTCAATTAAAGAGATTTTCTATGTTTTGACAAAAAATGTTCAAAGTCGTCTGCTGCAGAATTTTCGTATGAGGGAAAGGGTTAATATCTCTCCCTTTCCCTTATAATCCTTTCCAACCTGGAACAAAGCTGCAGCAGACAACTGTGAAAACATTTCATTAAAAATATAGAAAATCTCTTCTATATAATATACTTGTCTATTTATGCAGCCTGTATTAAAACTTAATCCTTTTCCACAGAGTCGCCAGAAAGTGTCAGTTAGTGGGAACAGGTTTGATGAAGAACTTCATTGCCTGCAAATTTTGATAAGCATTATATATTAACTCTTAACCACCTACAGACGCATCTGCAGCAGACGACTTTTGAAAACATTGTGACAAAAGGAGAAACTGCTCAAAACGAGAATTATCATAAATCATACTCATCAACAATGTTTGTCCAAATTTTTAGTTTCAGTTTCAATAAATTTGGTATCCTGGACCATTTTTTAGAATCAATTAAGGCAGGTCAAGTATCATTGCTTAGACTGCTTGACCCGATTTTGTGCAGCCTGTGACACTTAGTCTAAGTAACGACTCATCCACATCATTATTAGATACAATTTTTGCCCAAACATTTAGTTTGTTTCAATAAATTTGGTATCCTGGACCATTTTTTAGAATCAAGGCAGGTCAAGTATCATTGCTTAGACATTGTGAAGTCGTGACATATAGTCTAAGTAACGACTCAGGCCAGCTGCTGGCGCATCCACACCATCAGAATATTAGCTCTACAATGCTTTCTGCAAAGACCAATATTTATATATTAATATTCCCAGTATTGGCTCTGCATGGACAATTTAAAAAAGAAAAACATTATCAAAAGGGTTTATGTAAATTTAAGGGTAATGATATACCACTCTTTTTCCCAAGTGAGACATAGTCAATGATTGTCACTTGAATGTACATGTATCAGTGAAAATTAACCCTTTCTCACAAACAACGAATCTGAAGAAGACGATTCACTTTGAAAACATTAAGGTAAATGTATGGAAACTCTATAGAAATGTTAGTGTAATTATTCAAAAGAGTTTTATCTGCTTCAGAGGCATCAAAAAGTGCTTGTATGTGGGTAAGGGTTAACCCTTTCCCACACACTTAACAAACATTTGACCCATTCAAGTCCTAGAAATTTGACCGATGTTTCAACTCTATCAAAATCAAACTGCAGCTTTTAGATATTGCATTTATTACCTTTGTAAAAGCTGACAACTTTGAAAACATGTATAGGCTATAACATGGAAACATCTCAAAACATGAAACTACTATCTTTTAATTGCTTTGAAAACATTAATGTGACAATTTCTTATTTTGCAACATCGATTTCAAAAGTATTAAGACTGGTGAATTTACTAGAAAGAGAGGCCTGGGTTAATAAACATTTAACCGGTTAACAGTTAACCATTAACACATGTGGGTGATTTTAAATTATTCCATTTAATACTTAAGAGTTTCCCTTCATTAATTAAATAATAAAATACCACAGTTATGTTAAACTATTAAAAAACATCAGTCAATGATGATAAACATGCCCAAAGCAAAATTTTATTGTAAATTTCTAATGACACATTTTTGGTATCTGTTTAAATTTCAGTTGTAAATAGTTAAAACAAGTTTATATTGAACTTTCCAGGAATATATTGGAAAAATATATATTTCATCTCTTATTTTATAATCATAATCTAACATTATATTTTTCCTTTAGACATTATTATGTAGATTCAATTTTAAAGAAGAAATGTATGTATGAATGTATATTGTTTTATGGCGCATCGACAGCTAAGGTCATTTAGCGCGCAATTAAATTTAATTATTCACGATCCCTGGGTAAACAAACCAGTACTAGGCTAGAAAATGTGCCTTGCCCAAGGGCACTCCACCATGACCGAATTGCCGCGACTGGGGATCGAACCAGTTTCGCAATCCCCGACGCTAACCACTCGACCACAGCGGAAATAATCTTGAATAACACTACAATCTGTCCCATCCAACCCTTTCCCTAATTTAGACGTTTTCTGACGCCTCTGCAGCAGACAGCTTTTTGAAAACATAACGACAAAAGAAGAAATTGCACAAAACATGCAATATCTTCTTTTGACACAATGTTTTCCACTTTAAGTTATAGGTTATCCATTTAATTATAGAGATTTTCCATTTTTTGACAAACTATGTTCATAGTCGTCTGCTGCAGAATTGTCATATCAGGGAAAGGGTATAAACACAATCAATTCACATTAAATGCAACACATTCTTCATTTTGACAAATTACAAAGTTATACAGAATTGTCACTTAACCTGTCAACAAACTATGTATACAACACATTTGCCTTCCAGCAGATGGGCAGCATCCCAATACTAATAATTGTATTTGTTGAACACTTAACCCTTTCCCATATACACAACAAATTGGCAACAGACAACTTTGAAAACAATAAAACATACCGGCAAAAATATGAATATTCCCTATAAATGAAGTTATACTAGTTAATGAAAAAGTTGAAGCCATTGTTGCAAAAGAAGAATTTACTTGTTTTGATCAATTTTTCCTTTCGCCACAATGTTTTCATGATCGTCTGCTGCAGAGGTGTCACAGAGTGTCACAATTGTAATCTGTATTTAGGAAAAGGTTAAGAACAAGTCTTCCAAATTGAAAGCATCTTTGAAAAAAAAATAAAAAAATATCAACATCATTAAATAAGCTCAACAATAATTTTCTAAAAGAGTATGTACAACTACTGTTGGGATACATTGTTCATTATCCTTTTCTCATTTCGTTTTCAGCTGTAGACTTTTTGCCTTAATTCGGAACGCTTCATCTGTTTACAATATCATTCTACCAAATGATTATCAAAGGTGATTTATTTTTTAGTAACAGTGACCTTGATCTTGAAACAAATGACCCCCAATCTAATTTACCATCCTCTGAACTTTGGTTAGAATCAACTTAGTCTAGCTAGACTAAGAGAGATTTGGAGAAAAAATCTGAAGTTGATGGCGGCCAGCACTCCTTACAAACTTATCCCATCCGCCCAAATAACGCTGTCCCCATTCTAATAACCCTGAGTTACAATGGCTTTCTTGAAATCCTGGTTAAAAATTTAAGTAGTAACTAAAACTCCTTCTTAAATTGAATCAATGAAACCAAAGTAACTTTCAAAGGCTATTTAACCAATTTTGTGTCCATTTAAATTTGAATAACAAGAAAGAATGGTTTAAAATTTAAAACACAACACACACTTTATCTCCCACACTCAAATAATCTCTAAAATACAATATTAATAATTTATCTCCCTATTTCAAGTACCTCCGTATGATAGCCTTAGTCAACAAACACTATCTGCTCTGACATGATTATCTTAAACCTTTCCCACTTGTACAGACGCATTCTGACGCGTCTGCAGCAGAAGACTTTTGAAAACATTGTGATAAAAAGAGATTTGCTTTAATGAGCAATTTCATCATTTGCCACAATGCTTACAACTTCATTCAATAATGGTTCTTTCATTTATTCAGATTTTCTGTGCTTTGCTTAGATATTTTTAAAGTCATCTGCTGCTAATTTGTTGTAACAAATCTGTAGCAGACGACTTTAAAAACAAGAAGTCAAAACTATAAATGAAAGATCAACTATTGAATAAATTTGTAAACATTACGGCAAAAGGAGAAATTACTCATTATGAATATGAGCACTTCTCCTTTTCCACATTATTTATCAAAAGTGGTTTGCTGCATAGGCATCAGAAAGTGTCTGAATGTGGGAAAAGGTTATTAAAACACTTGTATAACTATTTGTGGAAATTTGATGAAACTGTTCACTCTTGCTGAAAAAGAACCTAAAACATAACCCTTTCCCAATAATATTGTGGACACATGTTGACACATCTGCAGAAGATACAATACATTGTGACAAATAAAGAAATTTCTCATATTGCCACCATGTTTTCACTTCATTTCAATAATTCTACATGTACATGTACTTTGATAAATGGAGAATTTATATATTTTTCCCTAGGTTTTTTCCAAAGCCATCTGGCACAGATTTGTGGTATGGGGAAACGGTTGAACATCATAACCAAATATTAGCTTAAAACAAAGTCTGGTCTGCTTCGGCACCAATGGAATCTAGATCCTTGCTGTCTCACCAGATTTTTTATAGAAACCCCGCATATGACAAATCTGCAGCAGAGGACTTAGAAAACATCTAGACAAAAATACGAAAAAGCTCTATAAATAACATAACAATTACTGAAAAAATAAGAAACCATTGTTGCAAAAGGAGAAATTTGACATTTTAATCAATTTCTCAGTCCACTGAATGTTTTCAAAAGCTTTCTTTTGCTGCAAAGGCATCATAAAGCATTTATATGTGGGGAAAGGGTTAAGAGCTTTCTGCTATGAAATTATTATTATTAAAAAACATAGTGGCAAAATTAGAAATTGCACATAAGTATTAGTTTTCAAAATCAGCTGCCGAAGATTTGTTCAGTTGTATATGGAAAAAGTTAACCCTTTCCCTCATACGACAATTCTGCAGCACACGACTTTGAACATATTTTGTCAAAACATAAAAACTCTCTATAATTGAATGGATTACCTATGACTAAAAGTGGAAAACATTGTGTCAAAAGGAGAACTTGCATGTTTTGTGCAATTTCTTCTTTTGTCACTA
>JAUELF010279868.1:0-10476 GCA_031471495.1 Clinocardium nuttallii | reverse complement strand
ATCGATCCATTTTTTACTTATTCGATTGGCTCATTTTTATTTTGTGTTTTACGCCGTTTCAGCATTATTTCAGTTGGTGCATGTCGACAGTTCACTTATTCATTATACCTGAACAAGCCAGAGCATTTACCATTGACCGCCACGACTATTTATTCAATTGTCTACAGTCCTCACTTTACACAGTAAATAATGGGAATATTACATATCGATTAAAAAATATAAATATTGTTGGTACACGTATACGATACTTGATGTTTTATTGAAATTTAACGCCGTTTTCAACATTTGTTCAGTTATATAACATCCATAGAACGCTTACACAACCGTCCTCGATGACTAACCTGTACAAGGTAATGATACTCAATGTCACTCTATCATAACAGATACGGGCAGGTATCAAGCCCGTCATACAAGGTCAGTAGTCGGAACATTATCAGTGCTTCCCTTAAAGGGATACGCGCCCATATCATGCGCCATCTGCTAGATAAGAATCTTACCTCCAAGAACCATAACCGCGGAGGTACAACCTTTCTAAAATTCGAACATTGGTTATACAAAATATCCCTAGCAACATATCAACAATTAAATAGTGGCCAAAGTCAACTCATTCGCCTCACCCTGTCAAGATGTGGTTGTACCAGGAAAGGACAGGGTCCACAATAAGAAAAACATTTTTCACCATAATGTTCACTTTTTCCCCCGCGGTCTTTCAAGCCAGGGGTTGTGAGTTCAAATCCCAGCTCGATCAACATTCTTTCCCGATGTTTGACAATATTTACAAATATAAGTCTTCATTTGATAAGTTTTTGTTAGCTATAGACAGGTTAAACTAGTGAGAGTATTTCCATCAAATTTAATCACGATTTTACCATTTTTTGTAAAAACTGTTTGTTACATACATGCTTACTTTTATAATTATTTTGAAAATAAGCCTGATGACACATATATTTATTACATTTATGGATAGCTTATGAACTGATCTTGCTGAATATCAAGTAAGAACAAGTTCGTATTTGTAAATAAAAAGATTTTCATGTTTTATGGATAATTTGTTATAAAAATCTACATACTTTATTTTCAATATCTTCCAGATTTTGTCTCAAAACTTACTTTTTTAGACTGAGAAATGATGTTTATGTTATGTCATACTGGTCAGATCATGCACAATTACAAAATATACTAAAACATCTAATCTTTCGTCAACCAGTATAAACCAAAATATATCATACCTCATATCTAGAGTCTTTAAAATTAAAAAAAACCTGGTGACCCCGTATTGTTTTGTTGTTATTTTTTTTATAAAGTTTTAATTGTCACTTTTACAAAGTTTCAAAAAAATCTTATGTAAACTTCATTTGAGCGCGTATCTCTTTAAGTGGTAAAGCTTTAAGTTTCTTCCATTCTGATGGGATGATAAATACAATTATTTAGATGACTAAAATGCACAGGTCATTTTTACCTGTAACTGCTTTTGATTTACACAGCCATTAACACCAATCTGTGTCTTGCATTAACTAAAACAACTATTTCAATATAATTTACAGAATACTTAAGACATGCTTGAATTATATAAAAACACAGACATTAACACCAAGCTTTGTTTTGCATTAATTAAAACAATAAATTCAAAAAAAATTAAATGATATAAACTTAAATGTTAAGTATTTTTTATTAATTCACTACATATTTACCTCACAGTGTTTTCGATAGAATCCATTTAAAATCCTGTTATCTAATATTCACGGTCAACTCCCTATGGCTATTGAATCTCCAAATACCCGTATATCAAACGTGACACAGACAGTGATTGTGTTTCAAAGTTCACTGAAATATGTATGTCAAAATACAGTTTAATGAACTAAACTGGTAGCAGAATTATAAATGCCCGTATAATGTATATATATATATATATATATATATATATATATATATATGCAGCTGCAAATCCTCATTATATTTTGACAATAACTCATTTCAACAATGTCATACAAGTTAAAGGGTAAATAAGTAGGCTAACATATAAAACAATCATACATTTACCTTTTCAGAAATACAAGTGTGGTTTAGCTCATTGTAAGTGGTTTGCGGTCGCCTTCTGTCCCTCGTTAGTCGTTAGTCGTCAACAGGTTACTTGTTAACACTCTAAAGGCCACTATTATCCAATATTCATGACACTTATTTAGTTGTTTTATCTTGGTGACTTCTAATAAGGGTCATGTCTTGTCATAAACTAGATCACAATATTAAATTAGTGGAAATAGTACGCTATACTTTTGTGAATGTAACGGGGTTGGTTTACAATGAATACGTAACATTCCTTATATAATAGAGGCTCTCAATTGTATGCAAACGACTGAATGTTTCATAGTATCAAGATCTTAAATATTTTTAGCTTGGTGATTTTTAGGCCGAATTCGAATAAGGGTCATGTCTTGTCATAAACTAGGTCACAATATTAAATTGATGGAAATACATGTACACTGTACGCTATACTTGTGTGAATGTAACGGGGGGGGGAATTGGTATACGTTGAATACTTTAAAACATTCCTTATATAATAGAGGCTCTCAATTGTTGGTATAGGAAGACTACTGTACCGGGTAAGCCGATTCATGGACTATTAACAGTCTAAGGCAGAGCATCTGGAATCCCCTGTTCCGCGACTTCGTCAAGACCGACATCAATATTAACGACTTCTGGACCGTAACAAATTCCAAAAGGCGGTTTTAAACCGCTCTTTTTTTTAAAACAATACTTTGTATAACGGGCTAAAACAAATCTGTGTATGGGATTTTAAGGTATTTCAAGGGTAAGATTTGATTTTTAAAAAATACTGCTCGGATTACTTTCAACGGCAGAAATATTTGAATGGTTCATTGGCTTGTACACTATTTTAATGGTAGAATGTATAACACGCCCATGGTTAGCCGTAAACCCTGATGGTGATGGTGAATTTTGCAATGTATGAGTTTCGTCCTGAGCCATAAACGACACACGCATAGTCAAATGTAGATCGTATTAATGACCTGTGATGTCTCAAAAGAGCTTTGCGGTAAGCATCCCACTCCATATAGGACACAACGTGCAAAAGACTTAACGCTCTCTGGCATTATTTATAAGATATTTAATATGATAAATAAAAGTCTGTATTCGGACTAACACTAGACCAAGGAATTTAAATTCAGGCACAACTTCAATACGAGTGACATCTAGCGATCAATCGAGATACAGTTGGTATAAACGAGGTCTACAAAAGTGCATACATTTGTGCCTGATTTTAGAGAATGTAAAGCCAGTTTCGTTTGACCATTTTTGTAAATTATTCAAAACTTGTTGTAATTGTCTTTTAATCGTATGCATATGTTTTAATCTGCAACAAATACATAAATCATTAGAAAACATTCAACTGAATGGCTTACATAGTTAGTATAATGTTATTTATCTTAAAAATCCAAAAATGTTATCAGAAGAATGTAAAAATTATCACCAACACGAACTTAGACCTAACGTGCATTTATAAGAAGAAATGAAATAAGCAAGCCAAAACCATATAGGTAATTTATAATACCATATTTCCAGGTAGTATCATATGCAATATCAAGAAGCCAAACAATTCTCTCGTTCAACATTCTTTCTATGGTGTTACACATACACCTAGTTATGGATATGTGACGATAGTTCCCAGGATAACGATGGACTCTTTCCAAGACCTCGGGAGATTTCCCGTTCGCCAAACCTAATTATAGACGTCAAGTAGGGACCGGAAAGGTAAATGTTTAATCTGGTGATAGTGTATATCATCTGAACCCGCGCAGCGGTATCATGGCACTTTTCGAGAGCCGTTTTTAATTATTCTAACGTAAACACTGTGTAGTCCTCTTCAATATTTTTTATTTCAAGTTAAGTTTATGTTATTCCTTTTGTTGTTGAAATAAGTTTGACTTTTGTGCAAAGGTTGGCAATATCCTTCTCTTTTACCAGGAATCTTTTTTGTGAGAAAATGACACTAAATTGCTAGATGAACGTTCCTTCTTGAAAGATGGCCAATTAATGCAAGGTATTACGGACGAAAGATGGAGATGTGAGCACTAAGAACGTTATTCCGCAGCCAGAAATCAGTGCAGGATATCGTGGGTTCGACCAGTTCAGACAAGGACAGACCAAAGACTCATACAAATAGAAGTAATTGATGCCCTCCTTGGAACTCAGGGTTGTAGGGTTAGCAGTCAACTGACTGTATGGTCTTAAGGAAAAATAGACCAGTAGTACTGGTAACTTACACAGGAAACGTTATATAACTGAAAATCTATTGAAAGCGGCGTAAAAAAACATACACTCAATGTCTGGGGGTTTTAGAATTTGGAGCTGATACAATATCTAAGTCAAAATGATTATAACAACGCATACTTTAAGTTGAATCACCTCCCTTTGCGTAAATATATTCTATTTCAAGTTAAACATGGGGATACATTATTTTTATGCAATAATTTGATAACAATCGTCAAAATTCAAAGCATAGTTCAAAATCTAAAAATGAAACAAATCGCTTTTTATTCCCAATTAAACATTAGTGAAACTTATACAAAAATATTTTAAATTAAAATCAAACACAGTGAAAGTCACCGACGCCGGTGTGAGTAGTTATTTACAGCGTAGCTCGACTATTTGTAAATCGTTCAATTTTAGAACCGCTAATCGCGGTAAAAATATATATAATCATCATAGCACATATACACAGCAGGCAAATGGCCAGATGCAGTTTCAATATAAATGTAATTGGTAATAAATTCAAAGAAAAATGTATATTATTGGAAAATATCATTCTCAATTGTTGATGTTTTACAAAATAAAACAAATCTGCAGCAGATGACTTTGAGAACTGCGAACATCTTTTATAACGAAAGGTCAACATTTGAATAAAGTTGAAAACATCGTTTTTAGCAATTTATCAAAAAGTTTTCAAAAGTTATCTGTCACAGCATAACACTCAAATAAAGGAGCCCCCTTTTTGAACGTCGAATAATTTGGAAATTTGAAAACTAAAATCAAGTGATTTATCTCAAAATAAATAGCCATATTTATATATACTATTAACCTATGGCTGTCTGTTATATACAGCAATTTCTATTCTTCCTGTCAAACCAACCAGCCACGAACCCTGCAGAGCTTAGAAAAGCTCTCTCTGGAGTGAAGGCGCAAATCACAAAAAAGTAAGGGCGCACATATACTAAACACAATATGAAACTTCTGCTAAGTTCGCTTCAATATAGCTGGATGAAAACAAATCAGGTGAATGATAAATCATATGTTTTTAAAAGGTTTTCCATGATGCATCCTTTCTTGTAATTATTGAGGTCAAAGGTTACCAGAAACGGGGAGGAGGGATTTTTGTTTAAAAACAAACAAAAAAACCCACTTATTTAAGGGTATTACCACCTTGAGTTCACCACTGTAGTGCATCGCATCGGCATAAAATTGGCTAAAGTGTTGATTTCTGTCTCGGAAATATGGTTACATTCCAGAATGAGCGCTTGACGATAGTTAACGTTAGAAGTGGGTTGAGATCATGACTGTTAGCGGGCCAGTCATCAATGAAATCAATGTTATTTGTTATAAGAAAATTCACATTGTCCCTAGCTGTATATGATGTGGTAATATCATGCTGAAAAATGGAGATGTTGGCGTGGTTATGGATCAGATGTGACGAGAGAGAATGTCATCTCTTTAACGTTTAGCATTAAATAGCCATTGGTGAAGAATAGTGATGATCGATAACCATGCGCAATGGCTTCCAATACCACCCCAACACCGAAACGACCTCGTTCAAGAATTTAGCAGTCAACCGCGATGTAAACAATATATGGATTCATC
This sequence comes from Clinocardium nuttallii, assembly GCA_031471495.1. Classification (NCBI taxonomy): domain Eukaryota; kingdom Metazoa; phylum Mollusca; class Bivalvia; order Cardiida; family Cardiidae; genus Clinocardium; species Clinocardium nuttallii. Next base: position 4,605 of record JAUELF010279868.1, on the reverse strand, counting down.
GGAATGTGTACGGTATTCCAGCGCCGTCGTGTCTAACGAAAGTGTACACGTGCACAGACGATTTACATGATGACATTGCGTTAAATACATTCGACGTAAGACCGACGTCCGTGTAACTCGTTCTCCCGCTGACAATTACGAACAGGTTGCCGACTGATTCGGTTATTATGAAGACCAGGTGTGTTTGCAGCAGGAGCAATGGCAGTTTGGAATCGATTGTGCAAATTAGTGTTCATGATATAGCGGTTTTGACCACTTGTTTTAACAGGTGGACGTCTACGTAGTGGCAGGTCGTCGGTGCGTCCTATGCGAAGTATCAAATCGCTCGACTGAAACTCCAATTCATTCGGGGTTTTTTTAACTTGACGACAATGTCAGGCAGATAAATAAAACAAATTGGCTGAATACCGCACGGGACATGTTGGTCAATTGTTGCATCTGCAAATCGAGTTTTACGTTGTCGACGATTAACATTGCAAACATAATCGCTAAAAATGATGAATCCTGACAACAAAATGATTCTATGTTGCTTTAACTCGATGGCAGACTTAAATGTTCCAGAGACTTTAGTACGTCTATTTTCTTCAATTGACCAGTCAGCAAACAGTGTTGGACCCAACTGGCTACACACATTAAAGGTTTGGGGCATTTTTCCAGATTGAAGCGCAGCTGAGTTCTTATTTGATAGAAAAAACAATGATTGGATTATAAACACTTTATTGATGCAAGCTAAACATCATTCACTTTTTGAAAAATTGAGAAAATTCCAACAATTGAATCTTTTAAATGTTAGTTAAATAACCACATAGAAAGGTATATAACACTAAAAGCTTCAAAAGCGGCACAGTTCAAGCACCATAGTATGAATACAAACAGTTAATTCAACACTGATTTAAAATATTATATTGTTTTACTACACTTGTCTGTTTCTTGAGAATTTATATTTCTCTTTTTTATCCAGCCGGTTAAAAATCCACATCCCCTTGTTTGTCTGGTTTGTTTTTCCTTATTTTTATAATAATGAAGGACATGTCTTAACGTTCTCCTTTCTACATCTTAGGTTATAACTAATAATTAAGAAATATGAACTTACATCTTAAACAAGTCTGTTAAACATCAACAAATTTTAAATGTCAAAGCTGCAAAACAAGTAGGATACAGAGATCATCCTAATGTTTTAATTTCTGCGGATGTTTTAAGTCAGCGGAAATGGGATGTTTACATTTGGTAAGTATACTATGTGACACGTATAACCGTGCATTCCGTGTTATGGCATATATTGAGGTCTACATCAACCCTAGTATGCGCTGTTCTATCCAATGATTGACAATTAACCGGGACCAGGGCATCGGTGGTGTAGTGGTAGTCCTCGGGTGCGGTTCGATCTCCGAGACCCAGAGACCCAGAGAACCTAATAATGCTGCCCTATTTGGCACTCATGGTTGCGATGATAGCATTACGAGGATAGCATTACGATGATAGCATTACGAGGATAGCATTAGGAGGATATCATTACGAGGATATCATTACGAGGATAGCATTACGAGGATAGCATTACGAGGATATCATTACGAGGATAGCATTACGAGGATAGCATAGCATTACGAGGATAGCATTATGACTGACTTGCTTGTGTCAGGATAAATGGACAAGTTGTACTGAAAATGTTCTCATGAAAAGCCGTGATATAACTGGCAATGTGTTGAAAGCGGCGCAAAGCACCAAACAATCAGTCAAAATAATGATGGTATTAAGAAGTCATAGTGAGGCATAATCACTGTTCATTAATGCTTAACCATATGTAGAGGATATGTTAGAGCGTTTATATATTTTAACTTGAATAAATGAGTTCAATAAAAGCGAAATAAATGAACACGTGTGAGATATTCTATTTATCTCATGAAGAAAAAATATACACGAAATTTGCCGATTACGGTCCCAACATGACTAACGTTATATAACGTCAAACCGCTGAAGTGCCGTCATTTTCATAGTATGGCTATGTGATTGTGACACTCATAGATGGGGCTTTATGTAATAAATAACAAATATGCACCTGACGTTAGCCCGTTGCTGGCAGCACTTTGGGTGCCTATATGTATCTTCATTTTCTGGTTACTAAAAACAAAAATGGTGGCGTATTTTCTTTACTTGTTTAGAAAAATTTATATAATACATTTAAAATTAAAATAATTCATTTCATAAACAAAAACATGTTTACACTCTGCTATAAAAGAACAATAATGAATGTTTCGTGCCTGGTGTTTTTTGACAGTAACCTAGGTTAATACAAAATAATCCAAATGTTAGGGTCAGTCTTGTATTTTATAATTAGGACATTCAATAAGTTTCCACGTTTATTTGCTCATGATCATTGAACGCATAATAATACAATATATGAGGTCAAAGTTATGTTAGGATGATCTATATGAACATATCAATATCGTCCTATAATATGTATATATAACAGCTTTTATACAGTCACAGCTGTCTCAAAACAACTGAACATGTTATTTTCCCTAACAAACGTCAACAAATACATGCCGTGCTTTTCATTCTTTCGGATTCTCAGTTAGTGTTTAAATATCCGATTAGTAGGATATTTAATACTACAAAGAGTAACATTAAATGCATGGGTCATATAGAAATGTGTTACACTAAGAGACGTGGCTTTGAGTGGATAAACTTTCTTTCATTATTTTATGTGTTAAGACAATATTCACAACACTCTTTATCCTTCAAATTTTAAGTCTGCAATTCAAATTCAATTTTGTGAAATCGTAATCATAATACACCTGATGATTGTAAATGCATTATTCATTAAGTTCCGATGTCCACGATGACTCCCCTTAACATAATCATTATCATTTATATCGGTACAAAATCCCGACCTCGTCCCCCAACAGCTAAGAGGCGTGGCTTTGAGTGGATACACATTCATTCGTGAGTTAATTAGTATACACAGCACTCTGCCTTTTCAAATTTCAAGTCATCAATTCAAATCAAATTACACCTGCGGGAAGTATGCACATACTGCTTTAATTTGTTCAATGTGTGAATGACACATGAAGAAAATTTGCACATACTGCTTTAAATTGTCCAAGCATATCGCGCGTGATCAACTCATGTTGACATCGTAAAAATACATTTTATTTTTTTTATCATGTAATTCATATCAATTTCGTTCGAGTTCTTTCTTTTCGGCAATTCATGTCGAATGAAACCCATTTCCCGGTTGATATGCAATGAGTTATTTCATTTTAATTTTTAGAAAAAGTACTATTTGGCGGTTCTAAAGATACAACTTAGGTATAAAGTGGCAACAGTCAATTCATTTTTGAAATAAATATCCACAGACCATTCACTTTCATTGACATTATATACGATATGCAACTACCAAGACATATCTCTGAACTCGAGATGGTGTTCAGAAATGGAGAGCTGATACAGAAAACAGATGTGCAGTAACTCAATGCCGATATTGTAAAAACACTACTCAAGATTCCGGTCTCAAAACGATGAGTGTCTTCTGATTTTACCTACGATAGCAATTGGCGCTAACGAGCCCCTTACTAAAAACATGGATCCTATATAATATTTATAAGTTCAACTTTAAACAAATGTCTGCTGTAGAGGCCCTCAGCATGGGTTTACATGAGAGAAGGGGCTAATCTGTGAATTCGTGGAACTGTATCTGAAATGCCTGTTGTTGTTGGTGTTGTCAACAAGAGACTACTAATGACAATACTAATACATTACACTTGTGTTAGCAGCAAACTGTTATTAAGCAGCCACTTTTTTCAATACAATTCAATATATTTTATTGAATTAAAACTACAAGTTTTATAGCAAGTTAAACAAACAGAAATCATAACATAGACAGTGGTCTTTTTTCTAGAGAGCCCCACGTATAACCGTACATATTTAACCCATAATTATTCTTATATTTATATATATATACACACAATGAATACAACATATGTCTAGTAGTCTTTAGAAACTTAAATTTAAAATAAAATAAAATAAAACATGTTTATATACTCATGTTACTTGCATTATAAAGTATTTAGCTAAATTATTTATTACGACTTCTGAAGATAAGGTCATCAAAGTGATAATTCTTGTTTAGTTGGCCATAGCCGTTCATTTCTCGGGATGTTGTGATGACGTCAATTTTCAATTTTTAAATTATGTGATGATGTTCGAAGTCTAGTTTAGGTCAAATTACGCTAAATACATCCGCCGACATTTTGACAAAAGTAGAAATATGAGCAATTTCACTCACCTTTTGCCACGATGTTAAACATTTGCGTAGTCAAAAACATAAAATACTAAAGACGTGTTACTTTAACTTTTAAGTCTCTGGCGTATTAAAGATTTAGAACACTCTGGTATCCGCATATATTGGTCCGAATATGTCCTAATACATATATACTGTTCACTCAATGGTTTATACAATTTGAACAGAAAGTCTTATTATCATAATAACTCGGATTAAATAGCATGAATGCACAAGGCATACATGTATATTGATTGATTGATTGGGGTTTAACGCCGCTTTTAACAATTTCTCAGTCATATCACGGCGGCCAGTTCACCTACTCA
>JAUELF010279857.1:0-10476 GCA_031471495.1 Clinocardium nuttallii | reverse complement strand
ATAGACAATATGGAAACTATCTATACATAAAAGATGTATAATAGACAATATGGAAACTATCTATACATAAAAGATGTTGAATAGACAATATGGAAACTATCTATACATAAAAGATGTTGAATAGACAATATGGAAACTATCTATACATAACAGATGTATAATAGACAATATAGAAACTATCTATACATAAAAGATGTTGAATACTCTGTAGCGAATGGAGACATAAATCATTATGAACAATGTCTCTTTTGGCGTCTGTACACAAGAAGTTGCTGAATACAAATGGAGACATAAATCATTATGAACAATGTCTCTGTTGGCGTCTGTACACAAGAAGTTGCTGAATACAAATGGAGACATAAATCATTATGAACAATGTCTATGTTGGCGTCTGTACACAAGAAGTTGCTGAATACAAATGCGATATAATATTCTAATTACTGATACTTCTACTTTAACGATAGTACTTCTAGTTGAAGGGGAATAAAGTTTAAAACAAATAGATGTACCTCAGCATACCCCGTGAGACTGTAAGCCTGGTTAGTATATAGTCCACATGCCAACTGCCTCGGTGATGCGTCCTGGAATGAACATGAAATGCAACATCGTTGGTGAGGAATTCGACGGATATATAAGCTTTTATTTACATGAATCATTAGAGAAACTGATAACACGGAGTTATCCGGATTGACCTTACACACCGAGTACTGCTACTGTAGGAATTTTTTCTTTATTTTGCAAGCATAACAGAATCACAACTTAAGACGGTTGTTCAAAATGTCCTGTGTTTCACCACAGCTAGACTCTTTCAAGGGGGACGTATCCAGATTATCCATATCGGGCTTGTGCTAGCGAAACCGGGATGAACGTCCCTGTCCGAATGTTAGAATAATCTGAAAATATCGTACTTATATAACTAAGAGCTGGGAATAAATCAGCTTAGACATGGGCGTCTTCCGTTATACAAATAGACAAATGTTGTTTGTTCTGTTGTATTCTTTTCTTCTAGGTTAAAGCAATTGTATCATATGTAAATGTATTCAGTATGTTGAAAGTATGTGCCCATTTTAGTGAATATAATGTATTTATCTATGTGGAATTGTGTGGCTTTCTTATATGTATTGCGCGGATGTCCTGGCTGATCTGGTTTTACATCGGTCGCAAATAACGTACGATTGGTTTTCGCAGAAAACCGCCGACAAGTTTATTTCTAATGACACGTATATTTTAGGGCATGAATTATCATCAAAACTGTTAAGCATTAATCACCTGAAGTGTATTTGTGTCCATAAAACAAATCATAAATTCCATGTAAATACGTGTAAGTCGTATTATTTTACATATATTAACAAACTTTAGGATCAGAGCAATGATGTCAAGTAATACAGTACCCGTATTGAAGCACTGAGTAAAGACGCCCTCTCCAGATTAATGTCTATCATTTTCTGCATCATTCCCTTGTTATCTTTAAATATAAATCTATCTGTGATTCCGCCGGTCAGGTCTTGGAGAGCCCAGTGTACGAGGCTGTCTTGGATGGCTGAGTAGGATCCATATAACCTGATGCGATAAGAACAGATGAGCCGTCCCGCGAGAAACTATGGCATCTGCGTAATGTGTCGATCAGATCAGCCTGCGATGTCCGCGCAGATTGATCCGGGCCGACACATTCCGCCTTAGGGGGATAGAGGTATAAAGTAAAGATTCCTGGAACAGAAAACCCACATGAAGCGAAACGTGTCTGTCCGGGTTAGCCTGGGCGCCATGCTTAGGTGGATCAGGAGTCCACACTGTCGGTTTAAATCGCGGGATGGCTAAGATAGATGATCTACGAATACCAAAAGTGATAAAGTACCACACGTGCCAGCTACCAGAGTCCGGAACTATAGAAAACGTTCTCAGTGCTCAGAAAAGAACTCCTGGCTCCAAATAAGGCTTATGATTGGTCAATTTTGAAAACAAATTTGCTTCTGACCAATCAGATACGTGAGCACAAATTATGAACACTTTTGAAGCCTGACTGCGCATCAATGCTATGAATCCAAATGGATACTGCTTTACGGAAACCTATGTAAACCTGCTATGACTTCGAAGTGAACAGTGCAGACTGCAGAGCCAAAACAAAATTACTTTTAAACTTCACTGACAACACTATCAATGGACGCCTGGCAAATACTTTCTAACTTGAGTCATTACATCAACATAGATGTTGGCCTCGTTGTTTTCTCTAATATGTCTAGAAACCCTTTCCCTCATGTAGACGCTTTCTCACGCCTCTGCAGCAACCGGATTTTTGAAAACATAGTGACAAAAGGAGAAATTGCACAAAACCTGCAATTTCTCCTTTTGCCACAATGTTTCCACAGGTAATCTATTTGATTATAGAAATTTTCTATTTATTGTCAAATATGTTCAAAGTACTCTGCTGCAGAAATGTTGTTTGAGCGAAAGGGTTAAAACAAGTTCAAGAATTAAATTAAGCAATTTTGTTAATAATGTTTTCCTTATTTCCAGAAAATTGAACCTCCACTACAGAAGGAAATGGTCGAAGTAGTAGGTATATGCCTTCTAGATGGGAATGCTGAATTGCTGTTAGCAGATGACAGTATTTTGACAGTTTTGTCAGAACTACTGCAGGGAAGTTCTGATGACATAACAGACTTGGAGGGATTGACCTCCGAAGGAAGTGTTTTTTTTTAAATTGAACGTAAGGGCTCTGAGGTTTTGAATCTTGTCAGGCTCTGAGTCCTTTATTTTGCTCATGTGATTTTTTTAAGTTTTAAGTCTCATCAGACTCATGTGCTAATATTTTATCTGTTTCACAAATATGTTATTGAAACCTCTGCAAAAGACAACATTGAAGAAAAGAAGAATTTTCTGAACAAGCAATTCTTCTTTTGCTACAATAATTGTCATTTATTCTTCAAAATCATTAATGTTTTCAAAACTACCTTGTGTATGTATCGGGAAAGATGTAAAAATGCTGTTTTTCTAAAAGCTCTTTATTGTAGCTAAGGGTAAAACAGAGTGCCATTTCCATTTTCTGCTCAATTTTAACTTATTAATACTTATTCTAGTCTTATGTTATATTTTGTTGTATTTTTTTTTATAGTTTTACACTTATTACAATTTTCTCATTCTATTAGATAAAAAACATAGAAATATTTAAACTTTTGTGAATTTTTGCAGAGTAAGATCATAGAACTAATACTTTTTTCAGCATTTTCTTAATAAAATATCTTGAAATGTTTCAACCATACAATTCCTTATTGTTATGTATTTTTTTTATTTAAAATTTCAATCCTTTCAAATTTTATGAAAGACACAATTTTGAAATCATTTTAGAAAGAATTTGAAACAATTATGTCAAATAGAAACTTGCTTGCTATGAGCAATGTCTTCTTTTTTTCACAATGTTTATAAAAATCTTTGCTGCAGAGGTGTCAGTAAAATTTGTATGAGGTCAGGGAATTATTTCAAGATACCATATACAGATTTAATACATGATTTAATTGACTTTCTTAACAAAATGCATTCCCTTTTCAACTTGCAACAAATCTTCAACACACAATTTTAAAATAATTTAGGCAAACAATTTTTATTTTTTTTTAAGAAAGAATGATTAATGAATAAATTTGAATACATTTTGACTGAGAAAGAAATTTATTCTTTAATTAGAATTTGTACCATTTAGTCAACGTTAGAAAACACACTTAGTTTACTTTATTAACAAAACTTTAGACAAATGAAAGTCCAACAAAAGCAAGAAAAGGTAGTGAAAAAGTTTGCTGTAAATATACTGTACATAATCTTATTTCCGAAATGGAAACACATTTAAAACTTGCATAATCCGAATTATTTTTTGACATAAGTCAATGTCACTTCCACAATAGTTCTAGTCTAAGTGGAAAAGGAGCCAGTTAATTGAGAACATTGTTGTTAGGAAAACCAGGTAACACATCAGTAGTTGAACTGGCAACAATTTTTTTAATAAATATGGCATTTACATTAACAAATCAATATATAACATTGCTATCTTTTAACATTTAATAACACTTACACAAGTTACAGATAAGTTACCATTTTTCTTACCCTTTTCAAGTTCAATAACATTTAATTCAAATTAATTGACTTTAAGAATATTCATATTTATTGTTTGGTAAACAAACACATGCTATGAAGAAATAAAGCCATAACTAATTCTAAATATAATATGACAAGCAAATGGTACAATAACACATCTTGTCAGCCTATCATTAAAAACAGTATTAAAAACTCTCAATACATGTATATGTATTGTGCAAGTGCTGCTACAAATTTGAATTTGAAACAAGTGTTACTCATTGAATGTAAATGTTTTTTGTTTGTAATTGTCTCCTCTTTTTATTACCTGAGTAATTCAAGTGATTGCCATATGTCTCTCCGATGTTTGTCAGTCTTTTGAGTAATCCCAAAATAATTTCATACCTTCATCCAAAACAATTGGATCATGATGCATGCCTGGAATACTGCTTTGAAATTGTCAATTTCTATCATATAATTGTAATCACTTTAGATGCTCAATCTTACTGAAATTGTCGAAATTAATATAAAAAAAACTTGTGAAAACAAGAGGCTCCATTTAATAACTGACTTTACCAAACTTTATTAAGAATTCAAGAGAGCTTGGGTTTAGTGAGAACCAGCCAATGCAGCCATATGTGCTATTACATGAATGTATTATGGCCCTTGAAATAATCAAAATTGCTATTATACAATTTGTGAGCAAAATAGAGCCTACATTTTAAAACCTTCAACATATTTAGAATTAGTTTATTGTTGATGAGAGATCGTTCCTTTCAAAAACCAAAATTGGATTATGGCCCATTAAATTGACAGTTAATACGAGCTTGGCATCCAATACCAGCTAGATCAACACATATGACTGGATTAAGGCCCATGAAATTGTAAAAATTGATGAGAGCTTGGTTCCTTTTGAATGCCAGCTAGATCCACACATCTGACTGAATTAAAGCCCTTGAAATTTTCAAAATAACTATAATACAGCTAGAATGAAAAAAAAGAACCACAGAGCATAGGCCTTCATGGCCTCTTTTTGTTTGATATTTATTGCAATTTATCTTAACTTTTTTATTACCAAGCATGCAGTTAATTTTTTTATTCAACTGTCATGCAAGTGATTGATTATAGACCATCTGGACTCTTTTAGAATTGATTGATATATAACATAATTTGGTTACCATTATTCCAACCTTTAATTTTTCTTGCAGCATAATACATTTTTGATAGGTTGTGAAATTAAATGGGAATTATGTCAAATCATTCATTTAATACACTATGTATGATATGCTTGTGTTCTCTAAGTTTATTTAAACAGTATAACATGTTCAACATTTTTTTATGTAACAGTATAACATGTTCAACATTTTTTTATGTGTTAAATGTAGTTAAATGAAATTTAATTTGAGGTTATGTATCTGAACTATTTCTAATATACAACAAATTTGTTGAAAGTGACTTTGAAAACAGCTTGACTAAACCAAGTAACACATCTATAAATGAAACTTTATAACAATATGAAACACAAAAATTGTGGGTGTGTCAGAAGGTGCTAAACAGTGGTAAGCACTGTATTTTTCAAAAGGGAGTTTAATTTTATTTTTTTAACAAATTTTCTTGAATTATTCCCTTTAAAGATAATTGGAAAATATGACTTTCAAGGAGCAGGTTTTAACTTGTTTGTATATACACTTGATTGATTTATTTCAGGATTGTTGAAATTATTCATGTTATTTGAAAATCATGGCTGCAATAGAAGAAGGGTGTGTTTAAAAACATAGTTAAAAAGTATGAAATTGCACAAAACATGCAATTTCTCCTTTTGCCATAATCTTTTCCACTTTTTAATCATAGGTTATCTATTCAATTATGGAGATTTTCTATATGTTTGGAAAATATGTTAAATGCAGAATTGTTGTATTATGGAAAAGATTAACATGCCGATATTATTTTTTTAAAGTTTAGATTTGAACTACATTTGCTGCTTTTAGTGGTTCTACAAATGAAATCTTCAAAAAATGTAAGCGTTATCTTTTTGTTTTGCTTTTCCATTAAAACTGAGTGCTTTTAGAATATACAATATTGTTCACATTATAATGCTTAATTATTATATGAGTATTCCATAGAAGCAGTTATGTTTTTCGAAAGTGGTTCTACACAATTGTTCTTGAGAGGCTTTTTAACAAGATGGTTAAATGTCTGTCAGCCATTAATGAATATGTATTGTTTTCTTTATATGTTTATATAACGAAACCTTAAACTATTGATCATTGGATGATTTGGTTTTTTTTTTCAAGATTCTTGGAATACATGATACATGTAGTCAAGAAGCAGGATTTGTTTGACTTGTATGTATATACAGAGCAAATTTTAAAACCCTTCCAGTATCAACCTTCTGATTTGATTTGAATGTATTGTTATCAAGATTCTTGAAATAATTCATGATAATTGAAAAACATGGATGCCATAGAAACACAGTGTGTTTTCATCGTATGTTTATTCAGGATTTGTTTGACTTGTATGTATATACAGAGCAAATTTTAAAAACCCTTCTAGTATTAACCTATTGATTTGATTTTAAGTATTGTTATACAGATTGTTGAAATCATTCATGTTAATTGAAAACATGGCTGCCATTGAAATACAGTGTGTTTTCATTTGTTTATATAATGAACAAAATTAAAACACTTCCTTTTTAAAACCCTTTCGGTGCCGAAAAAGCATATTTGCACCAGTTTCAGGAACGTTTCATTTTATTCAGTGTATTGTTATCAAGATTGTTGAAATAATTCATGATAATTGAAAAACATGGCTGACATACAGTGTGTTTTCATCGTATGTTTATACAGGATTTGTTTGACTTGTATGTATATACAGTTCAAATTTTTAAAACCCTTCTAGTATTAACCTATTGATTTGATTTGAATGTATTGTTATCAAGATTGTTGAAAACATGGCTGCCATTGAAATACAGTGTGTTTTCATTGTATGTTTATATAATGAAAAAAATTAAAACACTTTCTTTTTAAAAACCCTTTCGGTGCCGAAAAAGCATATTTGCACCAGTTTCAGGAGCGTTTCATTTTATTCGGCGCTAAAAGGGTTTAACAAAATTTAAGCAGGCAATATTCCATCATGAATCTTACTTTCAACAGTAAAAATGTGCCTATTTAATTTCTCCATTTGATTATCTAAAGTTATACCCAGAAAATATTATACTGTTAATACTTATATTCATAGGTTATGGATGTTTTGATAAATTATATTAAAAATTAGTTATTGGAGATTGTAATGCATTGTTTGAAAAGCAAATCGCTTTTCTTTTTCCAGATCTACATATAAATAACTTCCACTACAAGCTACAGTAAGCAAAATTCAAACAGTATTTCTCATATTAATTAGTGCTTACATCAATCAATATTAACCATTTCATGTGTTAAAATTTAAGATCTCATATTTTTGTATTACTTTTTTTCAAATAAATATTAAAAAAAAATTGTATTTCCATGTCTTATTTTTTCAAATTCTGTGACTATTTCACTTACTATGCCCCTTTCCAAAGGTACCGTCCCACAGCACTTTGAGTGCTTTGATTTACGATATCAGTCGGATTGCACTCGGCTGTTTTCACTAGATGATAAGTTGTCATTTTGCATCCAAGTACAGTTCAGAATCAAACGATCCAGCGCGTACACGCAGTCTTTCAAGAGCCTTCGATGTACTGTCAGGTTTGACAAAATATAAATGATGTAGCTCTTCTGGTCAAGGTAACTTTAAATGAGACCAAAGCGTATTCGCATGCTCAGCGGAGTCTTCAATGTACAGCAGATGCAAAATGACTACTACTCAGTAAATGCATATGAGCAGTTCCGCGAGAAAACCAACATTATGAACTCTGCGTAATGTATCGACTCAAATCAGCTTGCGCAGTCCGCGCAGGCTGATCTGGATCGACACATTCCGTCTCAGGAGGCTAGAGGTATAGAGTAATGAATCCTGAAACAGAAAATCCACAGGAGGCTAAAAGTGTCTGTCCAGGTTAGCCTGCGCGTCATGATTAGCCCGATCCGGGTCGCTACCTTACGCAGAGTCTACAATGGCGGTTGTCTCGTGGAACGGCTCATATGTAATACGGTACTTAATCTCCAGACGCGGTTTAAACGCATCATTCGTATTGATTTCATGCAAATTACAATTTGTCTAAATATTAGCTATTGCATAATGGATTCAACTGAGGATGGTGTATCACTTACATTAATAAAAATATAATTGTGCATTGTACAAAAGGTTTGTTGTTTCTTTTACATTACCAAAATACCTTCGAAGTGGATTCAGGAATAGGCGGTCAGGAGTGCATTCAGCTAGCTATTGAGATAGCTAGTGGTAGCGCGCGTCCACCAAACAAGCTTATAATTTAGAGATATATTTGGTCGATACTCTTCGGTAAGCTAGCGCTATATTTATTTGAACTCATTTGAGTGTGTTGGAAAGGTTTGCTTGATAGGCTTTCATGGCCGTTTGTAAAAGAAGCTCAGTTTTATTACGACAACGTTGCACTTATTAATGATCGCCTTGTCACTAATCAACACTGGACTATGAAGTGTGCCTTACCTGATGGAATTCCAACCATTACGTCTTATATCACGGCGACAGTACATATACCATTGATCGCAACCAACACTTAGCCAGGCAGTGTGTTAAACCCTATGACACTCCACCAGGAAGCCTTAACTCGTGGTGACAGCACACATATCAATACTCACTGGGTGACAATCAAGCATTAGGGGAAAACATGTGCCTGACGAAATGGCACTCTTCAGCGGAGTATTAAATCATGGCGACAGCGCAAATATCAAAGATCACAGGGTGACAAACCAACACTCAGCTGGGAAATGTGTTTGACCCAATGGCACTCCATAAAATAAGCCTCATACCATGTTAACAGTTCACACATGTGCCCAACCTAATGTCACTCCGCCACAACGTATTATATCACGGCGATAGCGCATATATCAATGATCACTGGATGACAATCCAGCACTAAGCTAGGACATATGTCTAAACCAATGGCCCTCAGTATATGAAGCCCTATATCACGAAAACAGTACATATATCAATGAGTACAGGGTGACCATTCAGTACCTAGCTAGGAAATGTGCCTAACCCAATCACATGCTATACATGAAACCTTAAATCACGGTGACAGTGCACATATCAATGATCGCAGGGCGACAATTCAGTACTTTGCTAGGAAATGTACCAAACCCAATGACATGCTATTCATGAAGCCTTACATCACAGGCGTTCGAATTTCTATTACAGCCCATAATGCGGAAAATACACATTACCTCTGTAAATGTCTCAAAATATATCTCTATATTGTCTATACGCCATTATAAAATAATCGCAAGATAATTTGGGGAATCCCGCACGTGTTACTATAAATAGCCCCTCTATACGTCCATATACTGTTATAATAATGACACTACATGCACATATAGAGGGGTTATTTATAGTAACATGTGCGGGATTCCCCAAATTATCATACGATCATTTTATCATAGCGTATATACAATATAGAGAAATTTAACGAGATAATTTGTATTTTCCGCATTCTGGGCTGTAATAGAAATTCGGACGCCTGAGCTTAAATCACGGTGACAGGGCACATATCGATAATCCCAGGGTGATAATCCAGTTCTTAGCTACGACATGTGCTAAACCCAATGGAATTCTATACATGAAGCCTTATATCACGGTGACAATACGCATATCAATCATCACAGGGTGACAATTCAGTAATTAGCTAAGACATGTGCCAAGTCCAATAGCATTCTATACGCGACGCCTTATATCACGGTGACAGTGCACACATCAATGATCAATCACTGGGTGACAATTTAGTACTTAGTTAAGACATGTGCCAAGTCCAATAGCATTCTATACACGAAGCCTTATATCACGGTGACAGTGCACACATCAATGATCACTCACTGGGTGAGGTGACAATTTAGTACTTAGTTAAGACATGTGCCAAATCCAATAGCATTCTATACGCGAAGCCTTATATCCCGGTGTCAGTGCACATATAAATGATCACTCACTGGGTGACAATTTAGGTCTTAGCTAGGAAATGTACCAAGTCCAATAGCATTCTATACACGAAGCCTTATATCACGGTGTCAGTGCACATATCAATGATCACTCAATGGGTGACAAGTTAGTTAGTTAAGACATGTGCCAAGTCCAATAGCATTCTTTACGTGAAGCCTTATATCACGGTGACAGTACATACATGTATATCACTCATGACAGGGTGACAATTCAGTACTTAGCTAAGACATGTCCTAAACCCAATGGAATTCTATACATGAAGCCTTATATCACGGTGACAGTACATACATGTATATCAATCAT
>JAUELF010279856.1:3898-19460 GCA_031471495.1 Clinocardium nuttallii | reverse complement strand
GTTAAGATCTCACTTAAAATCTTAGTTAAGATCTCACTTAAAATCTTAGTTAAAATCTCACTTAAAATCTTAGTTAAGATCTCACTTAAAATCTTAGTTAAGATCTCACTTAAAATCTTAGTTAAAATCTCACTTAAAATCTTAGTTAAAATCTCACTTAAAATCTTAGTTAAGATCTCACTTAAAATCTTAGTACACAATGCATTTTAATAACAACATAACACAATCAAACGTTTTCACATTAGAGGATCTTCAAATCCTGAAGAGTGTAGGTTTTAGGCTCGTTGATGAGTCAAAGTTAAACATTTTCGGAGCAGAGAGTATCGGGGCCAGACGGTATTGACAACCTTTTCAGGGAGAACTACCGGAAATCCAAATGAAAGTACAATGCACTAAAAAAGAGAAAACATTGTGAGTAAACGAAAATGTGTTAAGTGAGAGCATTTTCTTCGTTTCCAACATCGTATGATGCAAACGCGTCAAAATGTGTTGGCTTATACGAACAGATCGAACCCGCATTCTGAGGTTAATGATGACATGTTCGATCATTTTAAAAGTAGTACAATGTATGTGGGCGGTGTCAGAAAAACGCCGATAACACCAGCGATACCAAGGGTCAATAATGCATGGAACGGACGTTTTCTATATCATTCTACTGCTTCGGTGGTGTAGTGGTGACGTCCGCCTTGATGGAAGAGGTAGCAGGTTCGATCCACGGCAGGGTCTCACCAAAGATTTGTTCGAGGGATCGCTTGATATATGCGTAATTTATTTAGGCATCATGTTTCTTTTATACATTTTTCGTTGTAGAAAATTTGTTTATTGATCTTTAATAACTGTAACATGTATATGCATGTCTGTTAAATGGTTTGGCTAGAAACACAAGAAGTGTTTAAAGCCTTCTTGGAAACAGAGTAAAGCATTGTCAGAGTAATCATTTTATCTTGTGTAAATAATGATAAACAGCAAGCCATTGACCAAATTATTTCAGTTCTGACTGCTTGTATGCACACTTGGAACTGCTGCTATGCTTCTTTAAAAAGCAATTATCTATTCCTTAATTTGGTTTGAACTAAACACTATATATATAAGCCGTTCCACGAGAAAACAAACATTATGGTCTATGCGTATTGTATCGCCCCAGATCAGCATGCGCTAATCCGGGCCAGCACATTCCGTCTAAGGGGGGATAGAGGTATAAAGTAATGATTCCTGTAACAGTTAATCAACAGGAGGCGAAACGTGTCTGGCCGTGATAGCCTGAGCGGCATGCTTCGGCTAATCTCGGTCGATACTTTACACAGAGTCCACAATGTTGGTTTTCTCATGGAGCAGCTGATATATAGTCGAATTTACCCATGTTCGATTAATTGCGAGTTCAATGTAGTTAATGTATGCCATGCAAACTTGCAACCGTCCTAATGTACCTTTACTCTATCTCAATGTTACAGACGATGTAGCAGACGAGTTGTTTTAAAACATTGAGAAACAAGGAGAAATGACTTAAACATAATTGCCTTCACTTTTCCGACAATGTGTTCGTCCATCTATGTAGCACATTTATTCTTCCTGAAAAGTTTTCCATATTAAAGTATTTAAGCTGAATTATGATCCGGATAAGAAGACATACTAGCCCGGTCATTGCGTGGTCATAGTTATTCGATAAAAGCTTAACCCTTTTCCCGCATACGACAATTCTGCAGCAGACGACTTTGAACATATTTTGTTGAAAAAAGGAAAATCTCTTTAACTGAATGGATGACCTATGACTAAAAGTGGAAAACATTGTGTCAAAAGGAGAAATTTGTGCAATTTCTTCTTCTGTCACTATGTTATAGAAAGCCGTCTGCTGTAGAAGCGTGAGAAAGCTTCTATATGAGGGAAAGGGTTAACCCGTTTCCCACATACAAGAACACCGAAGCAGACGACTTTGAAAAAATCAACGCATTTATAGTGAAAATCCTTAGAAAAAAAGGTATACTTGAGCGCCGTCCCGTGAGAAAACCAACATTATGGCATCTGCGTAATGAATCGACCAGATCAGCCTGCGCTGTCCGCGAAAAATCGATCCGGGCCAACACATTCCGCCCCTGGGGCATAGCGGTATAGAGTAATGACTCATGAAACAGAAAATCCACAGGAGGCGAAAATTGTCTGTCCGGGTTAGCCTGCACGGCATGCTTAGTCTGATCGAGGTCGATACTTTACGCAGAGACCACACTGTTGGTTTTCTCTCGGGATGGCTCTCTTATTGATTCGACAATTCGAGCAGTGTGGCACTAAGGTTTTCCAAATCCTTCTAGTGCGGAGGCGTCACAATGCCTCTGTAT
Organism: Clinocardium nuttallii; assembly: GCA_031471495.1. Classification (NCBI taxonomy): domain Eukaryota; kingdom Metazoa; phylum Mollusca; class Bivalvia; order Cardiida; family Cardiidae; genus Clinocardium; species Clinocardium nuttallii. Next base: position 17,130 of record JAUELF010279856.1, on the reverse strand, counting down.
GTGGGAAAAAAGGTTCAATGTTATCTGAATGACTGAACATTTTGATTTGTTTTTACAGATTATAAGTTGTTAAAATTAAATTGCAAAAGTAAAGTTAAGTAAAGTAAATGTGTAAGTAACACGTAATTAGTTAATGTAAACAAATAACTTAGTATTAGGTAATACAAAGAAATAATAAGTAAATTAATGGAATTCATAACTGTTTCAATCCAGGAACAATAACTATACGTACACACAATAAAAGGGAGTACAATTAAACACATTATAAGTCGCTGGTTGGTCAATCGGTCTATCTCGGTGTTGATTCTTGAGTAATTGACATTTATACGAATCTTCAGCAGACTTCTTTTGAAAACAGTGTTGTAAAAGCAGAAATTTCTCATAACGAGCAATTATCTGCCTGTGACAATGTTTACAATCCTATTTAATCTATAGGCATTGTACTTACATTTATATAGATTCTTAATTGTAATGTTGACAATGTTTTCTGCATATATGTCGTATGTAGGTAGGGGTTAAACATGTATCGAGGTGGACGCTTTACTAGCAAGAAGTTCAAATCCAAGGACAATAACTATACTAATATCAAGGAGAAGGTTATAAACTTAAATATCGGGAAAACTGCCGTTAGTCCCGCAATTAAACAAATACGATGATTGGTCAATCCGTCTTTACCGTCATTAACTATTTCACAGACAAATTATGACGCATCTTCAGCAGACGAATTTTAAAAGACAAAAGAACAAATTAAGCCTATGAGGAATTCCTCCCTCTGCAAACAAAATTCAACTTTAAAATATATTACCTTCAAGTATAATATATTTTATTTTTTTTGACAATATTTCTGCAGATTTCTTGCATGTGGGGAAGGATTAAACAAATTAGATTAAGCTGTTGAATCAATTGGTCGACATTTTAAGCTCGCACGTCGTCTACAAGAATGTATTTTCCAAGTCATAATGGGAAAGTTCAACCAAGAAAATCAAAGACGGAAATGTGTTGTATTATTTGCTTCGACCATAACAGTGATGTAACCCTGGTTTCCAGCGTTCTTGAGACATTTTTTCTTTTACCGTTTGATTAACCCTTTCCCTAATACGACAATTCTGAATGTAAATTAAATTGAATGGATAACCTATGACTTAAAGTGGAAAACATTGTGTCAAAAGGAGAAATACGAGGGAAAGGGTTAATATTACAGGTTTGATTCATCAGATTCATCAGACTTCATCCCACCCCACCAACTAGATAACGATGTGACATAGGAAACAGTGTAAACAGTGTAACAAAGTGTAGACAGTGTAACAAAGTGTAGACAGTGTAACAAAGTGTAAAACGATGTGGGAAAAAAGGAACTTATCGTTGTAAGCACGTGTTCTTGTTCTTTGATATATTCAGTTGTAATTTCACATCTTATAATGTTGTAAGTAAAACCGACGTCGAGATTCGGAAATGATTAAAGTCATGCTTCTTCATCTACGTTTGAATATCAGATCATCCGTATCCTGTTGTGAGAGGTAAGAGGGTACTGTGCAGCCCGGTCAAAGAAAGTCCTTAAATTAATATCCAGACAAATATGACAGTCATAACTCTCTATAATTTACAATATAAACACATACAGTTCAGTTCCTCGGCCCGACTATTTAAAGCAGTAATATATTCTTTACCTCAAAGGTAACTATTTGTTTTTATTAAGTAAATCAGCAAGAAGTCTGTAAATAGAAACGACATCTTCAAGTTCAGTGTCAATGAGTCGCATCGTGCGACTATGTGCCTTTCTGCATCCGTTGTCAGTGAAACCTCGGGTGGACATGTACGTTCGAACATTCTCATCTTAGTCTTCACTGTTCGTCTACATGTACTATCATTAAATAACCCTGATACAATCTAATATTGTACTCCTACCGGTGTCACACTCGTGCTATGTGATGCTGCACGAACATGCAAAAAGACACCCCACACTTGTCTGACGATAAGGTGACATCCAAGTAAAACGCCCTTTCGATGATAATGATTTAATATAGATAATAGTTCATATTTATATGATTACATGATCATATATATTCATCCTTTATATCTACCAAATATAATTAAAAAAGGTAGAGAAAAAAGTGTATATTCAGATTGTTTTGTCCACCTGATCTGTCTTTTCAAAAAAGTTGATATAATCGTTTAATTATCATTATTGTTCAGCTTGTGAACAATGTGAACAATGTAGACCCTGATCAGACTGTGCGGATATACAGACTGATCAAGATATATTCTATGAATATGTATGTGTTTCTCTCGTCAATGTATATATGTTCTATTGTTAAACTGTTATATATATAAACGTTTACGGCAATGTAAAATAACGTTATAATTCATGCCGAATAAATAAACTTGTAACTTAAAACTTGTTTAAAAATGCCAACATTTACCTTTTCTCATGCACGCGCACATACAGGTGAAATGAGTATATATATATATATCACACTGCGTGGGTGTACACATCTATATATCACACTGCGTGGGTGTACACATCTATATGAGTATATATATATATCACACTGCGTGGGTGTACACATCTATATGAGTATATATATATATATATCACACTGCGTGGGTGTACACATCTATATATATATCACACTGCGTGGGTGTACACATCTATATATATCACACTGCGTGGGTGTACATATATATATATATATCACACTGCGTGAGTGTACAAATATATATATCACACTGCGTGGGTGTACAAATATATATATCACACTGCGTGGGTGTACACATCTATATATATCACACTGCGTGGGTGTACACATCTATATGAGCCGTTCCACGGGAAAACCAACATCATGTACTCAACGTAAAGTATCGACCCGGATCAACCTAAACATGCCGTGCAGGCTTACCCGGACAAACACTTTTCGCCTCCTAAGTATTTTCAGTTTCAGGTATCATTAATCTATACCTCGAGTCCCCTGATAACGGTATTTGTCGGCCCGGATCAGCCTGCGCAGACTACGCATGCTGATCTAGGTCGATACATTACGCAGAGTCATTAATGAAGGGTTTCTCATAGAACGGCTCATATATAATCAGTAAAAGACATCTTCGTATCAAACTAAGAACATATGTTAGATATTGAAGGTGAATGCATACATTGATGACACTCAAATCGACATGTTCTTACTTTAGAAAAGACTGCATATTTGGTTTGTTTAAAGTGATATTATAACACCATTTACAGCAATTTGGCAATCGTAAAGGTATTCACGGTGGCTTGCGGTTCAACACGAATGTTTCATTTGTCGTAATAGTCCACAACCCAAAACAAAAAAGGAGGAAATTCACTTTTACAATGACTCAAAGCTTTGATATTACATGAACGATGATCCAACAATGGTGTCCCACTTTCTGGACGATAGGCGGCAGTCATCGTCACTAATACTGTTGTTTGGAGTACATGGATAGGTGACCTGACTAAAAAATATGCATTAAACCCAAACCAATCAATTAATTAATCAATCAATCAATCAATCAATCTATATATCGAGGTTATATCTTTAAGAACGCTACACACGATTAAGCATGGTATAACCTGACCGAACACAGTACAATATAAGAATTACAAAACGAGTATTTCACGTATGACCTTTATTGAAACACGCCCTAAAATATATCACTACAATTTATTGACAGGATTTAAAAACCTTATAGGTTTTATATGACATGTGATCCGGGAGCATTTCGTCAAAATTGATAAGAGTGATCAAATGCTTGTGTTCCACTTTCGAGATAAGAACAACGCATGCCACTTCTTTCCATGATACCACGTTCGCTCTAAGCACAATACACGATAAGAAACAAACAAACAATATAGCATGTGTGTCCTTAATTGAAACCCTCCCATATCATATATCACTAAACTTTATTGACAAATTCAATAAAGGTTCGATTTCACATTTGATCCGGGATCATCGTCAGAATTACTGAGTGTCATTGGCAAACATGAATTATTTGAGCGTCCACGAGAAAACCAACAATATGGTATTTGCGTAATGTATCGACCGAGATCAGCTTGCTTAAACCCTGCCGATAAGTTATATCAGTTTCTAAGTCCTCGCTTAAACCCTGCCGATAAGTTATATCAGTTTCTAAGTCCTCGCTTAAACCCTGCAGATAAGTTATATCAGTTTCTAAGTCCTCGCTTAAACCCTGCCGATAAGTTATATCAGATTCTAAGTCCTCGCTTAAACCCTGCCGATAAGTTATATCAGTTTCTAAGTCCTCGCTTAAACCCTGCCGATAAGTTATACCAGTTTCTAAGTCCTCGCTTAAACCCTGCCGATTAGTTATATCAGTTTCTAAGTCCTCGATAAAACCCTGCCGATAAGTTATATCAGTTTCTAAGTCCTCGCTTAAACCCTGCCGATAAGTTATACCTGGATTTTAAAATGAGCCGTTCCACGAGGAAACCAACACTGTGGACTCTGCATAACGTATCGACCCGGATCAGCCTATACATGTCGCGCCAGCTAGCCCGGACAGACAATTTTCGCCACCTGTTGATTTTCTTTTACAGGAATCATTACTCTATATCTCTTCCCCCTGAGACGGAATGTGTCTGTCCGGATTAAACAGCGTGGACTGCGCAGGCTGATCTGGGTCGATATATTACCGAGATGACATAATGTTGGTTTTCTCGAGGGACGGCTCATTTTTAAAATTTGCTTTAAAAAAGAACCCCATGCTTAGTCACACTTTCTCCCCTGGTCATTATTTAACGATATGCGAATCTGTCTGGATCACGAGGCAGACGATTTTTGAGATAATTGTGATATAAAAAGAAACTGCTCTAAATGAGAAAGGTATCCATTTGGCACAAGGCTTTTCAACTTGTTTTCAGAAATAACAAGAAATATCTTTAAAAATGATAAACGTCGATCAATATCAGAAATGGAACAAGACCGAGAATACATCACATGCCTAAAGATTACGCGAGGCTCCCAAGGGGTGTATACGTTTCAATTGACGATAAATAACTGAAATCTTATCATGTTTCAAAAAACAATTGCTCTTAAATATTATATTTCATACGTTTTCACTGGATTTTTTCACTGAAATTTATTTCTTAAGGAAAACAATTAAAGGTTAGCATGCAGATACTTCACCTTAGTAGTGCCTCTCGTAGGATCGCCAACCAATCAAAACGTTTAATTTCCTTTATTTCTTTACTATTACTCATACAATACAACATTTGATTGGTCTACAATATATCATTTATTTAAAACATCCAGGTCAAAACTGGCGTACGTCTATAGACGAAACAATAACCCAAAGGAGGGCTGAACCATAGTTTGTTATAAGTCGCCGCGCTGAAGCGCGCCACTTATATTTTTAATAGGTTATCAGAAATGACATTTACCCGGAGGATGACTTATTATTAGAAAAGAAACAAATCTAGATGTTTTGAACATATTACAATTGTGGTTGTGTAAAAACGCTTAGCTATGACACATCTAACACGAAATAAATAATCCGATGTTTTAGGTATTTGCAGTTTCTTTATTTTGATTCGCATTTATGTGTTTTTGACTGATTTACGAAGACAAAAAGAGTCCCTGTTAGTCTTGCTGCATGTCAGCGTTATGTGTCAATATCGAGTTAAAAATCACGTCAAATTTTCCTTTGAATTGCAATTTGTCTTACTGAATGTTATTTTTATGTTCAAAGAGATGTCTTGATTAGTGTAGAATTCATTTAATAATGTTAACTAATCCATGTATATATAAAATAGGAACTGTTTCTAATCTAAATATAGATCCTGTTGTGCTGTATGTTTCGTGACCTTTAACATCGATATGAAAAGCGAGTGATCAAAATTACATTTTATTTTAGATAAATATCAACATAAATTAGTAACATGAACAAAAATAAGAAATATTTTCAAAACATATGTCTCAAACATATGCCTGTTTCGGTCGTGAACGCCAAAATGCTTTTTCCGCAGGAGAAAGATGGATATACATAAACCCTTTCCCAAATGAAATGCAGTGGAATAAAACATGCACTAACGCTTTGCCTGAATTGTTTCACTTTCTTCGATGTCGATTCGCTTCGATTTTCACACGATGTCAACATATCGAAAGAATGTTCAAACACCTAATATTACAGATAGATAACTAATTTTACACACTTAAATGACTAAATACATGTGATATATATTAAATGTTTATTTGGCTTGAAAAAAATAAGAAAAGAACAAATTCTGATAAACAATAATTTGGGGTGTGTGTGTGTGTGGGGGGGGGGGGGGATTGGTCTTTCGCACCCAATTAATTTCATACTGGCCACATTTGAAAAAGTAATGGGACTCCTAACTGGCATATCTCTTGCGCCATGCATATATTGTATGCAACAATGATTTAAATAGACAATTTAGCTGATATGGTGTTTACATTTTAAACATATGAGGATAAACTTTAACATCTGTGAAATACTTATTATAATATTATTGAAATGGAGGAAATTCATGTCTTCAGCAATTTAAACGTTTTTTCAATGTTTTAAACGTTTAATTTTTTCTTTGTTGCTTCAGACATGGAAAGGGTTAAACAGATTTGTATTGCATGTAGATTTAAATCCCAAAAAGTATTAATTATGGTTTAATTGACAAATACAAAAAATACAAAATTCTGCCCCAAAGAAATCCTGAAATTTGTATATGGAATTTCAAAAATCCTGGAATTAGTCCTTAATGAAAACATTATGTGTATGTTAAGACAAATGAAAGTCGGGAATGCATGAGTGTTAAAGAATAAAGTAATGTAGTCTTTTCCGGCGACATTGATGCCTTGCAACAACTTTCTCTTGTATGTATCTATATGTGGGAATGGGTAAACCAGACGCATACCGAAGGCAAAGTCGGGATTGTCAATATGTGTAATAGGGGAGGGTGTTACTTGTATACATGTAAAGATGCACAAAGAATACTCTATATATCATGAAACATATATTTATTACTATTATTATTTTATTTTTTATTATTATTATTATTATTTTTTAATATTTTGTACCCGAAGTTGAGAGATTTTCTGTATACATCGCATGTATAGGAATAATTAACCCTTTCCCACATACAACACCTGTGAAGCAGACGGTCTTTGAAAATGCAAGTCCACTCAAAAACGTGGAAAATCTCTATGAGTGTAGGTATACTTACTGTTAAAAGTTGAAAACGTTGTGGCAAAAGTAGAAATTACTCCCTTCTGTCACAATGATTTCGAAAAGTCGTCTCATGCAGAGACGTCAAAAGGCGTTTGTATGTGGGAAAGGGTTTAATGGAAAACTGTTTACTTTAAGCATGTACACGGTCTTTCCAAAAGACGTCTACAACAGAAGCGACACTTTTATGTTTTTGAACCTTTATATATAACCGGTTTGCATTCTCCGGCTTCGACAAATTGCTAAATCGACCTCTATTTATTAAAATTATAATTACAATTTAACAATGCAACTCTCCGGGTAATCAATTGCATTTCTAAGAACATTGTTCGTTTATGACATGAGTCGGGCCAAACGAAAACCGACCTTCGGAGGACTTTAACCCTTTCCCATATACAACAAATTTGCAGCAGACGACTTTGAAAACGTCTAGTCAATGGTACAGACAACCCTTGTAATGAAAGAACGATGATTGAATAGAGTTGAAAACATGGTGGGAAAAAGGTGAAATTGCTCGTTTTGAACAATTTCTTATTTTGTCACTATGTTTTCAAAACTCCGTCTGCTGCAGAGGCGTCAGATAACGTCTATATGAGGGAAATGTTTGAATTACTGGCAATTGCAAGCACATTCATATCTGTATAAAAGTTGGATTCAGAGATATCGAAGATGTTTATGTAACTAGATGACGAACTGTGAAGATTCTGTTTAGACTGCACGGAGCCGCATTCTAATCTTGATCTTCGCTGGTCACACAATCCCGAAGGTCAGTTTGCGTATCAGGTGGCTGGTCATATAATCTCTGTTTGGACCAAGAGATCGGCGGTCTTCCTCTGAATCATTTGTCTCCCACATAAAGTTTTGACTTGCTTGCTGCTTGATATTGAGACGATCTTATTTTCAGATAATAGCGTTAATTTTAAATAAAATATATCAGGTAATTTTAAATATTGATATTTTATTCATAACACTCAGACGAAAAGCGATATTGGTGTGTCATAACTCAACATAACGCTTCTTTATATAAGTGTTGATCATCAAGTTGCATCTATTGAACACATTGTAGTCTCAAATCAATAGATGCAACCAGCTGTCCAATATTAATATAAAGAAGCGTTATTAACTGAGCCAGTGCATCAGAAGAGGTAAACGTTGGCATATCTGACCAGTGTACAACATCATCTGGTACACCTGCTCAATCTTATTGGAGTCTACATAACTTGACAGCATCTTTTAACAACATTTTGTAAATACTATATGAGTCGTTCCATGAGAAAAAATCCATTGTGGACTATGAGTATTGTATCGACCCGGATCAGCATAAAGATGTCGCGCAGGTTAAACCGAACAGACACTTTTCCACTCCTCTTGATTTTTTGTTTCAGGAATCATTACTCTATCCTCCAGAGACGGAATGTTTGGACCCGGATTATCTTGTGCGGACTGCTATTGGTTTTCTCGCGGTGGAACAGCTCGTATAATTTTGATCTGAATCCATAATGTTCACAAAAGCCAACTTGTATTCTTTCTCATGCATTTGCTTAATTAACAAAGCTTCTTTATACAAATTTTGTCTATTTGGTTGCATCAATTTGAATTTTTGAAAAAAGTTTCGATTACAAGAATTAATTAAGCCACAATAGGTCAATTCATGAAAAAATTTCAATTGGTCAATAAGTTGCCAAACGAATCGACCTTTATCTTCTAACATTCGAATGACCTCCCCTACCATGTTTAACTCTCTAGCATTATTTGATTCCATCTAATTTATTTCTTCAGTGGTCATCGTCAAATAGTCTCCCCACTTCTGGATCAACAAATCTAATGTGTATATTACTTTCACGTACATCTCTCGGTCATTCTCAAATTCTCTGCGTATCTCTTTGAACTCTTATCGTTAACCGTCGAGACGTGTTTATTATTTTCTGTTGCATCAATACAGTTTATTTGTTTAGGTCTGCTTTCACATACACTGTCAGTAGATGGGGTTCTACACAGTTTCCTCGATGTACTGCCCAGGTATGACCTTTGTATTTTTGGAGATTTCCTAACAGTTTCCGACTTATTAGTATTTGCCTCAGTTGGTTCTGCTTTGTTACCTTCACGTGCATTAGCATCAGTCGTTTCACTAGTTTTGAGAACGTTTTGATTTACCTGTAATTGTGTTGCTTGGTGATTCTGAGCTTGTATTGCTACTACTTTCAACTCTTAACTTTACACACATCTGTCCTTGTTTATCCAGACCGCGATCCATTAGTGTAAAGGGCATGAAAGCACCCTCTCTACTAGTGCTGCTGATTAATTTTACCTTGTTGACGGTCGGAGTTATCGTTTTAATAGTCGGTATCTATGGCGCATGGTTTGGGTATAAAATACATGTAGTGGTAAACCTATAAATAAGTGAAGGTAAACCTCCAATAAATACAGGTACACCTTCAAATTCGTAGGTGCAGCTGTAAAACTGCAGGTTAACCGATAAAAACGAGGGTGAACCTACATAATATATGTCGGTAAACCTACAAATGTAGCGGTGAACCTGTAAATTTACAGGTACACCTACATTTGTATCGGTTCAGCGATAATATTTTTCATCAACCAATCAAAATCAAAAATAGCTTTAAAATGAAATTGAGAATGACATGCAGTACCACTGCTATTTTGGCTAGAAACCAAGTTTGTGGTACCCCTTAGTGAGCCTAAGAGAACATTGTTCATCTAAAATATACGTGGGTCCCGTGTCTTTCGGCGTAGCAGTGAGCGATATTCCCGTCCCTCCTTTCCCACATGCATAATACACTTCATGAAGCGAAAAAGGCATTAAAGTATGCCGACAGAGGACGATAGCCTGCATGAGGCGAAAGAAGGTATTAAAGTATGCCGACAGAAGACGATAGCCTGCATGAGACGAGAGGAGGTATTAAAGTATGCCGACAGAGGACGATAGCTCGCATGAGGCGTAAGGAAGTATTAAAGTATGCCGACAGAAGACGATAGCTCGCATGAGGCGAAAGGAAGTATTAAAGTATGCCGACAGAGGACGATAGCTCGAATGACTGGAATGTGATCTTGTGATATCTCGTCAGCTGACTGTAGCTTCGCTTGAAGCGAAAAGAGATTGTAGATTCACAACAGGGGACTATAGCCTGCATGCGGCGAAAAGGTATATTGTAATATCACGACAGGGGACTTAAGCCTGCATGCGGCGAAAATACATATTGTAGTATCACCACAGGGAACTATAGCCTGCATGCGGCGAAAAAGTATGTTGTAGTATCACGACAGGGAATTATAGCCTGTATGAGAAGAAACGAGCTCTTGTAGTATCACGACAGAGGATTTTAGTCTGCATGAAGCGAAAAGAGATTTTGTAGTTTCACGACAGAGAACTATAACCCGCTAGAAGCGAAAAGTGATTTTGTAGTTTCACGACGGAGGACTATAGTATGCATGAAGCGAAAAGAGATTTTGTAGTATCCCTAGGGGGGACTATAGCCCGCATGAGGCGAAAAGTGATTTTGTAGTTTTACGACAGGGGACTATAGCCCGCACGAGGCGAAAAGAGATATTTTGTAGTATCACGACAGGGGACTATAGCCGCACGAGGCGAAAAGAGATATTGTAGTATCACGACAGGGGACTATAGCCTGCATATATTGTAGTTTCACGACAGAAGACTGTAGTCTGCTAGAAGCGAGCGGGAATTTTGTCGTATCACGACAGAGGACTATAGCCCGCTAGAAGCGAAAGAGATTATGTAACATCACGACAGGCGACTATTGTCAGTTTGATGCCAAAAGGGATATTTGTAGTATCAGGACAGAGGACTATAGTCTGCATGAGGTGAAAAGATTTATTGTAGTATCACGACAGAGGACTTATAGCCCGCTAGAAGGGAAAATATATATAGTGTAGTATCACGACAGAGGACTTATAGCCCGCTAGAAGGGAAAATATATATATTGTATTATCACGCCTCATGAGGCAAAACGGGATATTGCGGTATCACGACAGGGAACTATAGCCCGTTAGAAGCGAAAAGGGAATCTTGTGGTATCACGACAGAGGACTATAGCCATCTTAAGACGAATACGGATCTTGACGTGTCACGACAGAGGACAATAGCCCGCTAGAAGCGAAAAAGGAATCTTATTTATATAGCATCATGACAGGGGACTCTAACCCGCTAGGAGAGAAAAAAGATACAATGTTTTGTAATTTCACAACAGAGGACTATCGCTCGCTAGAAGCGAAAAGAGATACTGTATTGTCGAGACATAGGACTACAACCTGCAGGAAGCAAAATGGGATATTGTGGTTTCACGACAGGGGACTATAGCCTGCTAGAAGCGAAAAGAGATATTGTAGTATCACGAGAGATGACCATAGTCTGCATGAGGCGAAACGGGATCTTGTAGTATTACGACAAAGGATTATAGCCCGCTAGAAGCGAAAAGAGATTTTGTATTATCACGACAGATGACTATACTCTGCATGAGGTGAAAGGGGATATTGCAGTATCACGACAGATGACTTTAGACCGTAAGAAGCGAAAGAGGATATTGGAGTATCACGACAGATGACTTTAGACCGCAAGAAGCGAAAGAGGATCTTGGAGTATCACGACAGAGGACTATAGCCTGCTTGAAGCGAAGTTGGATCTTGGAGTATCACGACAGAGGACTTTAGACCGTAAGAAGAGAAATAGGATATTGGCGTATCACGACAGATGAATATAGCCCGCTTGAAGCGATAGAGGATCTTGGAGTATCACGACAGATGACTTTAGACCGTAAGAAGCGAAAGAGGATCTTGGAGTATCACGACAGATGACTTTAGACCGTAAGAAGCGAAAGAGGATCTTGGAGTATCACGACATATGACTATAGCCTGCTTGAAGCGAAAGATGATCTTGGAGTATCACGACAGATGACTTTAGACCGTAAGAAGCGGAAGAGGATATTGGAGTATCACGACAGATGACTTTAGATCGTAAGAAGCGAAAGAGGATATTGGAGTATCACGACAGATGACTTTAGACCGTAAGAAGAGAAAGAGGATATTGGCGTATCACGACAGATGAATATAGCCTGCTTGAAGCGAAAGAGAGGATCTTGGAGTATCACGACAGATGACTTTAGCCTGCTTGAAGGATCTTGAAGTATCACGACAGATGACTATAGCCCGTTGAAGCAAAAGAGGATCTTGAAGTATCACGACATATGACTATAGCCTGCTTGAAGCAAAAGAGGATCCTGGAGTATCACGACCGATGATTTTAGCCTGCTTGAAGGATCTTGAAGTATCACGACATATGACTATAGCCCGCTTGAAGCAAAGGAGGATCTAGAAGTGTCACGACAGATGACTATAGCCTGCTTGAATCAAAAGAGGATCTTGGAGTATCACGGCAGATGACTTTAGCCTGCTTGAAGCAAAAGAGGATCTTGGAGTATCACGACAGATGACTTTAGCCTGCTTGAAGAGAAATTGGATATTGGAGTATCACGACAGAGGACTATAGCCTGCTTGAAGCGAAATTGGATCTTGGAGTATCGCGACAGAGGACTAGATGAAGAGCAAATGAGTATGTTCCAAAAACCCTCTCAGTTATGACTCGCAACTTAATCCTGGTTTCAACTTTCCAACTAAAAAAAAAACATCTGCAGCAGACTACTTCTAATAAACACTTTGGGACAAAAGGAATGAGCAAGTTTTCATTCTTTCCACATTACTTTAAACTGTTATCAATAATAACACTTTTATTTCAAATGATTTATTCATAATTTTACCAGTTTCTCTCTTACAGATGTTATGTATATTGGACAGTTGTATAGTGGTATAGTGAGTATAGTGGCTCATATAACATTCCCTGTTGTATAGTGATTATAGTGGCTCATATAACATTCCCCGTGGTATAGTGAGTATAGTGGCTCATATAACATTCCCGTGGTATAGTGATTATAGTGGCTCATATAACCTTCCCCGTGGTATAGTGATTATAGTGGCTCATATAACCTTCC
>JAUELF010279834.1:0-10479 GCA_031471495.1 Clinocardium nuttallii | reverse complement strand
GATAGGGTTTATCACAGCACCATGTTGTCACATACGTTTGTTTGTATCTCCTTATTCACTTGTCGGTATTCGTAATTTTATTCGATAAACTTAATTTCAATAGCATGTTGTTTAAAACGGTACACTTCGTTAATTTGATGTATGAATCGTGTCACACGTGATTACAATACACAACATATTTGTTTTCATGTAAATTGGTCAGATTCAGCCTTCAATTGTCACACTTTCTAAGCGTTTCTCACGTAGAACACCGTATATCGTTGAAAAGAGTTACCTCTTATCCAAAGAAAAGGGGTGGGGTGGGGGTGTCATTCATTATGCAAGAAAGTATTCAACAGCCGAAAATGGTTACCGTCATTTTGGACAAAATTGGTGTTTAGCATTTCAAACAAGGTCAAAATACTAAAAGTGATCAAATCAATCATTTTCAGTGCATCCTTTACATATTTACAATAAAGTTAAACAGAATGTCATATGGTGATGGTATACATTCATTAATATGAAAACAAAGGGTTTTTAGGTACTATTTGACTGTAGTAGATCAGCATGACATCGGATGTATTTGGCATTATTTGACCTAGTGAATCTGTAATAACTAAGGTACGAAAATGACAACCCTAAACTGGAGACAATCTCCTGAACGGATATTTATGATCAGAGTCTGGGAGTACGCACTAGCTGATTATCTGCTAAAGTGATCGCACAATTCCGGAAGACATGCTTTCTATGTCGAGTATAATGGAGCTATTTATTAACAGAATAATCAAAAGAAATTATTAATTGCACACTTGTTACATAACTGTAGCTTATCTGTATTGCTTAAACAACAATAAACCGTCAATAGAATAATTTTATAGTTGGTGATAAGTTTATCAATACAGGGACACTTGTGTTAACTCTTAATGCTTTGTGCTTAATGTGCATCGTTATTCACAGTTTGCAATACTTAATTCAGCTGTGCAACCACACAGCATACCATATGTGGCCATTATAGAGTCAGCTTAACAGTTCTAAAATTATAGAGGTCTAGATAAGGAGGGGTATTCAGGGGTATCTTTTCCCCCCATAATTTCTCTCTTATTTTTAAAGCAAATCTTATGTTGTGGGTACTCAAAAGAATCGTCGCATTGAGACGATTCTTTTGAGTACTCACACTATAGGTTTAGGGGGTCAACTCAGGATTCCACAACATGTAAAACTCCCCTTATCTAGAGCTTGGAACGTAAGTCGGCGATTTCACGCGATGTTGAGGGACACCAGATATTATGTCCGCGCAGACTGATCCGGGCCGACACATTCCGTCTCCGAGAGATAGAGGTATAGAGGAATTATTTCTGAACAGAAAATCCACAGGAGGTGAAACGTGTCTGTCCGGGTTAGACTGCGCGGCATGCTTAGGCTGATCAGGATCGACACTTTGCGCAGAGACCACAAGGTTGGTTTTCTCCCGAGACGGCTCAGATGGTGAACAACAATCAAACTAGTATGCTACATCGCAAAATAAGGGGATTTTTTTTAATGGCTGAATATATATTAAGCATTTCCAATAGATATGATATGCATTCATGTAACCACTTGAAATATGAACAAATAAACATAAAAGTAGTAGGTATGAAGAATGCCTGTAGGACATTTCTGCTTTCCCACATACAATATTTGCAGCAGACCATTTTGAAAAAAATCTACATAAAATACGAAAAATGAATAAACGAAAGATCAATTATTGAATAGAGTTGAAAACATTGTCGCAAAATGTGAAATTTTTCCTTTTGCCACAGTTTTTCAAAAAAATCTGTTTCAGAGGCGTCATTTGAATGCGGGAACACCCTGAGACCTGTTCTCCACATCTGTGTCTGAGCCGTCCCATGAGAACACCAACATTGTGGACTCATTGTGCGTCATGTAGTGACCCGGATCGGCCTAAGCATGCCGCGCAGGCTAACCCGGACAGACACTTTTCGCCTCCTGTGGATTTCCGGTTCCGGGAATCATTACGCTATACCTCTATCCCTCGGAGACGGATTTTGTCGGCTCGGATTAGCCTGCGCGGACTGCACATGCTGATCTCGGTCGATACATTACACAGAGACCATTATGTTGGTTTTCTCGTGAAACGGCCTAATTCGTATTTATGGAATATTACCATGCGTACCTTGGTGTGTTAAACGTAACAATCTAATCATTCGTATCTCAATGGCCATTCTAGCTGCATTATATGTTATGTTGCTGTAAGATACCGAAAATAACCTAAGGATGTTATTTTTATTCATAAATGTGCCATGTCTTACGAAAACCGTCCTTCATAAGTTGCATTGCGACCAGCAAAATTCCCCCATCAGATTGCACATCCGTGTAACCAGTATGATTGCGCTAATAGCAGATGTGAGAGACTTTGAAAACAATACAGATTCGGATGTCTCAACTGCGATCAGCACTGTTTGCCATTTAGTATTCTAAATATCCCAAAACTATTATTACATTAAAAATCGATTCACCCGTTTTAAACATCAAATGAGCCGTCTCGCGAGAATACCAACAACGTGGTCACTGCGTTAAGTGTCGACCCTGATCAGCCAAAGCAGGCCGCGCAGGCTTACCAGGATAGACACTTTTCGCCTCCTGTGGATTTTCTGTTTCAGGAATCATTACTCTATACGTCATGATACGGAATGTGTCGACCCGGATCAGTCTGCACGGACTGTGTAGGCTGATCTGGTCGATATATTACGCAGATGCCATTATGTTTGTCCTATTTTATGGAAATCGGCGCTGTAAGAGTTATAGCCCTTTTGTAGTTATCAACCCGTTCGTGTCCGGATGAATGATTAATACTCTTTTCTATTTCAGAAGCCTCGTTAGCGTTGTATATAATACATGATGGACGAGTACAAAAGTACCTAGCGGAAGAGGGACTAGAACTATCGTTACCCGTATTACCACCAGAGGTAGAAACAGTCAATCTCACGTGGGAGGCTGGAGACGAACTGGTAAGGATCATCTTATGTTGTTTTATCTGAAGTCCGCGTTTTACTTTTTTCACGTTTGATAATCTCTTTCGGCCTCGGTGATTTCCGTGTCCGGTCGTTAGAGATCGGTTATGTTCGAGGGTTTTCATGTCCTACCTTGATCATTCAACACGAAGTGATTGTTGGAGTGGTTTTACTGTGAATAAGTTTGTGGGGAAATATGCTATAGCGTGAAATGTAGAATTTTATATTTCATAATATGGTGAATGTCATGGCACTAATAAGTGATATCAAAAGATTGGAATTTAGAAAATATATATACTAATCGTTTGCTAGTGATATGTGAAGACAAACAGCAACTTTAACAACGATGGTCGGTAACAGCCAGTTCTGGTTGTCCAACAATATATGAGCCGTCCCGCGAGAAAACTAACATTATGGCATCTACGAAAAGTATCGACTAGATCAGCCTGCGCTCTCCACGCATACTAATCCAGCAACGCCCAGATTTTATTCAAACTGTCTTATATTTAACTTTTTAAAATCACATTCCGGCTTAGTGAAAATAATATTAAAATACGATTTTTTTAGTAACACTTCCCATTCTCGTAAATACAATATATTAAAACAGCAGTAAACTATTCACATGTGTATGCATTAATTGTACATATTGAGCGTACTACCCAGCCATACAAATGTCTAATGTGTCCATAATAAGGAAAGTTATCCTTAGTCTAAATATGTAGTCGCTTCAAATTGATAAGTTATTGACCGGCGAATAGCCAGCCTCTTAATATCGAAATATACAAACTTTACGCTACGCTCCCCAATATACTATGTAGGTCACGGAGGTACAATTCGTGTTATTAAGATGTGGATGCTTACTGTCGAGTTTTACAATACATGATGTTCTCAGTGTATTGTTATAAATTGTATAACCCCAAAAGGAGCTGCCGTTGTCTATCTCCTGAAAGTAGAGGATGTATATACGTATGCCGTAAACTATATAACTATACGCTCCTACATCACAAAGGATTTATATACGTATGACGTAAACTATATAACTATACGTATGACGTAAACTATATAACTATACGCTCCTACATCACAAAGGATTTATATACGTATGACGTAAACTATATAACTATACGCTCCTACATCACACTATGTAGGTCACTTATGTCCAGTTCATTCTCTTACTGCATGATATGGATGCTAACTGTTGACTCGTATAATAGTTAATGACGTATTCAGTTTGACGTAATTTGAATACCAAAGGAGCTGCCGTTGTCCATTTCCTGAAATCAATGGAATTTAAAACTCGTGACGAAATCATTAAAGGTCATACTTATGATATGTGTCTGGACATTTGTTTACCATAATCAAAGACAGACATCATTCTATCATCTAGGCCAACGGACAATATTACAATATACAATGACATATAACAAGTAAACTGAGAGTGACAATAATATAAAACAAATACAAATCATGATCTAACACAGAATCAAGTACCCGTTAACTTCTGAAATTATCGGTCCCCTTTTATATGTTTATACAACGTTTGACGCTTTTGTAGCAGTAACATTTTGAAGATCTGTTTTCATTCTTCAATAATCCTTTCATGCATTCAACTTTACTAAAAAGTTAAAGCTATTGATACGAGATATTTATTTATTTCGCAATTTAGGTCATCGGACCAGAATACATCATCATTAAAACAAGACTACGAAACGTTATTTGCGATCGTTTGGGTTATTTTGATGAGTTATTATCGAGGTCTAGCTAAAATCGACTGACTAGTTTTTCTCCGCTTAAATAATTCAAAGAGGTATTTTGATACTTTATAAATACTTTCTCTATTGAAACATTCTTAAATTGAATGAAAAAAACATTCAATATTTAAGTATTTCTTTCAGCTTATCTTTTCATTAATTAGACAAATGAAGAATAAATGATATTCGTCTTCAATGATATATAATCTGTTTTTCACAAATGATAAATTTCAATCATGAGATCATGTGAAGAACATCTAAAATTTGACAAACTTTTCTTTAATACACAAGAAAAATCGGTATTGAGTGCTGGTGCTAACATATATTTAAAATGTTTACCATTAGGTCAATACGCAAGTACCGCATTTGACATCGGCATTCGGTTATTTGCATTGTTCAACAGTACATTCTAATTAATGAAGGTTGTTCTTCTAATTCATAAGTAATTTAGTTGATAAACACACAGAAAAGTGTAATCTACGACACAGTTTGTCTGGAACCTTCAAAACAGAACTGATAGAAAATAAATTTTCGAAAAACAGTATCTGGTTTTAGCGTCTTAGCACACTTGTTAATGATAAAGTAATTGATTTAGTTTCGAATGCGAGTGGTGGAGATCTCCAAGAGCGTATATAGAGCGGCCAGCTTTGTTTAACTATTATCAAAACATTATCTAGGGCAGCCTGCATAGCACACATTGATATTTACAAACCGTCCTGTAGTTGGGATTTAACTCACGGAATACCGGTTAAAAACTGCATGGGCCAAAAAAGAGCCCGATCTACCCCTTCAAACAGATGGAAAAGTTCGAAGTAAACATGGAATCACATCTTTGACCGAAGTCCAACGAAAACTGGCATTCGGAGGTTTTAAAATTAATATTAATTACAATCGAATTGCATACTGTCTAGTCAGTTTCAAATGTTACCGTACTACATATGCTTCCAGGATGCCTGCGGAACTTGATCAATATATGACGAACATGGATCAGGTTGCTCCGAATATTATCTGGATTCTCGCTCAGAGCTCTAGATAAGGGGCGTTTTGCATGTTCTAAAATAGGTATTAGACAATATAACCCTGTGTTGTGTTACTCAAAACAATCGTCTCATTGGGACGATTGTTTTGAGTACCCACATCATAGGGTTTAGTTAGATAATAAGAGAGATATTGTTGGGAAAAGAGCTGTTTACCCTCTTCTTGTCTGGACCTCTTGTCGCTCTTCGCCTCGACCAGAGTGTCGGTTTTCGTGTGACATGGCCTGTATTATATTACGTAAACTGTACAATTATCTCCCATTCGCGATCATTTATGTACTTTTGAAGATGTCTTTATTGGTTAGTTCGTATAGTTTGTAGGGGAAACAGTTTAACAAGAGGGTTAATGTAATAATAATTTAAACGTGGGAAAAACGACCAAAGATACCTATTAACCCATGATACAAAGCATTCAGCTTTCTACGCATAATTTTGACAAACAAACATAATAGACGGATATTGCCTATTTGCAACACCCAGAAAATTAATGTTCTACGATGTGACAAAGCGCTTTATACATCTTATCGGACCGTTATAAGCCATGAAAATTTTATATTCTTGGATATCAAGAGGTTTAACAGTGTCATGCCCCGCGCTATTTTACTTATTACTCAATTATACCATATGCTGTGGGAACTTAACAATCTCTTGTTTGAGCATCGAGACTTTAGGGTTTAAGAACCCAATACGAATTTGAAAACACTAAATATTCCTCTATTAAACCATCAGTTTAAAAAAAAACTATTGAAGGTCCTTACTCTTAAAATACCACGCTACGCTACATAGGACATACGTAATGGACTCCCAGTTTAGGTTTCAATACTAAAACTGTGTACATTCACTGGCACTACCCGGGTGTGTCATATGAGTTTGTTTGGATGATGTTGCACGTCGCTGCCAATGGTACGTTTAGTTATATCTCTGCGTTTCCTTGGTAAATTGTTAGTACTTCCGGTATCGATCCTTACACCGTGGATACTTCAGTCTGAATACTATAACTGCAACCCTTAGCGTCAAGTAGGGAAGGACTTTTTACATTACTTTTTTTTAAATCTTTTGTATAACTGCTCTAATCCCTACTGACGTCATTAAGACGGTCCGATTCTTCTTAAGGTAGCATTTAAAACACTCCTGTCAGAACTCTTATTTGTATGTATGTAATTCAAAAGTACAACCATGCAACTAATTGAGTACATGTACATTTATAAGCTACGTGTTTTCGAGTGTTGCATAAATCCGGTTATGCCGCGGTGTTGACCCTGTTGTTTTCAATAGGCCAATATATAAAAGAATGTGGACGAAGTTTTAAGATAGTTCTCTGTATATAATGCCTAACATTGTTCGTGAACCAGGCGAATTTTAACATCCCTGTTGCAAAGCAAATCATTGGTTCTGGAACGAGAAATTATCTTATACTCATCTTTAATATGAGCCTTCGCGAGAAAACCAACATTATGGCATCTGCGTAATTATCGACCAGATCAGCCTGCGCTGTCCGCGCAGACTGACCCAGGCCGACACATTCTGAGAAAAAGAGGTATGGAGAAATTATTCCTGAAACGGAAAATCCACAGGAAGCGTAACGTGTCAGTCCGGGTAAGCCTTCGTGGCATGCTTTGGCTGAAACAGGTCGATACTTTACGCAGAGTCCATAATGTTGGTTTTCTCGCGGGACGGCTCAATTATCTCAACAACGCCCAGAAACGTGTCCATCCGGGTAAGCCTGCGCGACATGCTTAGGCTGATCCGGGTCGATACTTTACGCAGAGTCCACAATGTTGGTTTTCTCGCGAGACGGTTCATGTTATCTTTAACGAGATTAAGCTCGTTAATAATGATCTCCGGGACTGGGGATCGAACCGGGACGCCCAGTTATAAATCCCTGACGCTAACCACCCAGCCACACGAGTTTTAATATTCCTCGTTGTAGATCAAACCTGTGGTGAAAGAATTTATCATTTTTTCCCAAATCGTTTTTATTTGAAGCTCTAGATGTAGTCTGTACGAGTAAAAAGTATAAACGTGGATCATTTTTGGTTCAAGCAAACATTTGATTTATATTCTTAATTACACATACATTCATGTTTTACTACATTTCCTAACAAATATAAAAGATGATTGATCAGAAGGCATTGGGCTTATTTAGGAAGGCCTCTCCTTGTATATTGGATATTTGAGCAATCTCGCCAGAAAAAACCAATATGGTTGACTCTGCGTAAAGTATCGACCCGGCTCAGCCTAAGCATTTGCCAAAATATGCCCAGAATACAGTATCATGTACGGTAAACAACTGGCTGATTTTCTGCTTTCAAACCTGATCGGTAACTAGAACGTTGCCTTGATATTTTTGCCCAGCCGTATTAACACCCTTTCCAAGTAAGTGTAAGTTAT
Organism: Clinocardium nuttallii; assembly: GCA_031471495.1. Taxonomy (NCBI): domain Eukaryota; kingdom Metazoa; phylum Mollusca; class Bivalvia; order Cardiida; family Cardiidae; genus Clinocardium; species Clinocardium nuttallii. The sequence goes on along the minus strand of JAUELF010279834.1, from coordinate 2,310 downwards.
TGCGTTTCTTCTTTAATACCGAGTGCATTTTTGTAAAAACATAAATTGTTCAGTTACAACCATGCCATAATATATTAGATTTAGAGATGTTTTGATTTCAGTCGCGCAAGTAATGGACCATGAGCCTCAGCCTAGCCCTGCATCAACATTTGATTGCAACAGCGATTTTCTGAAGTGTGGTTTTTCAAAACGTATATAATGATAAGAGCAATCAAAAATGGGCATGTTTGAGACATCTGTCACGGCCCACATTTCACAAACGATTTGCATTAAAATGGCAGGACTAAAAGAAACTGTTGGGCGACTGCATGTGGAATTATTGAAACGGCCTTAATGAAACAAGTGACAGGAAAACATAAGAAGGTGCCTTTCTTACTAGGGGATGAATTTGGCCCAGGTCTTTTATAGTACTTTCGTAAGTCTACTTGTCACAAAACCATATTTGGGCTAAACGTAAGACCTCAATTACAATTTGCAGGGTAACGGTTAGAGTTACCGTTCGTGGTAGTACAGCAAACCAACATATGCAGACTCTGGGTGTGTTGCTGATGTAAGTTTCATAATGTAAGTTTGAGCTGCATCCTCACACTCATATGATTATATAAATAGTATTTAAGCACATTACAACATTATTTCCATGTCAGACCATGTTCAATTCTTTTTATTGCCTAAAATGAAACCTTTATTCCGTTTCGTGCCAAATGTTAAGCGCACTTATAGTCATATGTGAAGCTGTGGACAGTATATGTCATCCTATGCTTATCTGCCTCTCAGGTAATAAGAACCACTGATGATTATCTCTGTTCATAGATGTTGTAATCTTGTGTCGCCTTACACATACATTATGGTTATGGTTTAGACTGGTTTAGATTGTTATAACATTATGGATAAAGATCAGATTTCTTTACAGCTGATTAATTATTATTATTGATTAATTGAGGGGTCCATCGGTGGAAATGAAAAGGATCTAATGAACCTTGGCAGATCTGTGGCAATGTCAATTCGCTATCCAAGTTGCACATTTGTACTGGTTTGAACCAATAACAATACAGTCATTACAACAAGTAGAAAATATTATGGTTTTCTTTATTTCAGTTTTTTACGATAATAAAACGATATCCTGTCATTGGCTCTTGTTAGTTTTTCGCCCTGACATTGTTCGGTTACACTACTACTACTAAAACGTTATAAATGGCTGGTTTATCTGCTTTCTCCATACATGAACAATACAACGGTGACTAGAACTCTTCTTGTTTGTAAAGTGGTTTAACCTGCTATAAACAATTTGCAAGGTAAGCCATTACTACAATTGTGAAGTCTTTGGAGTAAATACAGTTGCTATAGTTACATATGATGTCACTAGTTTAGATTCAGACTAGCCTGTGTATATGTATGATCAGCTCCAACGCAATATTTAAATATCAGAGTATTGCCTCGCTGCGACAAAGTTGTGAAAGCGACACTAAGGTGTGGCATTTCTGGCGACGGCGGCGTCAAAACATTTGTGTTTAAGCACGTTAAATTTGAATAAGTACTGGCAGATCTACTAGGACTTTCATATTTGGAAATATAGTTACATCTAATACCCTTTTCCACATTGTATGCTGAAGATGCTGAATGTAACCTTGTTTTTTGGATGAAAAACATGATTGTTGGTGTGATATTTGGGGATTTTGAAATTTGGACATAGTTATTCTTTTATTTTTATTTTTTATATATAACTTTATTAGCCACGTGCATAGGTATGTGAAAGGTCGTGGCCATCCTCCCTCATACCTTACAGTAAATATGTTTTAGTAAGTCGTTGTTAGTATGTAAGGTTAATGGTATGAATAAATAAATCATGCATCAGGGATCGGTCTTATTAAACAAATTTATAGTTATACAGTTATACATTTAAATGGAAGGAAAAGGAGGCTTTAAATAAAAATAGAAAAAAAAGAAAGAAATTAGAACATGCATTTATCTGTTTGTTATACGAATATAAATCAACTGATGTATTTACACTTTGAATTCAATTCATTCACACTTTGAATTCAATTCATTCACACTTTGCAAGCTGCATCCAAATAACATCAGTCCCAAGTAAGAAGGCTCCATATCAAGGGAATGAGACTGCTTCCTTTGTATTGAATGTAACAAACATGTCCTAACCCTATTGTATTGTCAGGAATGGACAAATGATTGATCTGTTTCAAAGGAATTGTTCAATGAGAGACATTAGTGATAATTGTATTATCTCCCTTGTCAGATCAAGACCAAGGAAGACCAAATAGTAGTTTGGTCCTTTTAGTTGAAATCCTTTGTCTT
>JAUELF010279813.1:0-10479 GCA_031471495.1 Clinocardium nuttallii | reverse complement strand
ACAGACATACAGACAGACAGACAGACAGACAGACAGACAGACAGACAGACAGACAGACAGACAGACAGACAGACAGAAAAAGACAATGAGACGGAGGAACTTAGACAGAAATAGAAAGAGTGACATAGATGGAGAAAGAGATAGAGAAATAGACAAAGAGAGAGAGAGAGACATACATAGAGAGAGACAGACAGAGAGAGACAGAGAGACAGAGAGACAGATAGACAGAGATACAGAGATAGATAGAGAGACGGAGAGAGAGACAGAGACAGAGATAATAAATGGCCGAGCTGAGCCAACTCACGACCCAAAAATGTGCTAGCGCTCATCGTTATCGACTAAGCTATGAGACTCGACTATAAAAACGAACTTAAGCTTCTATGCAAAGGCTTAAGGGTGATTATTTTTGAAAACTACGGTGTTTCAAAGTAGAAATAAGCCGTGTTATGTCAAGAAACGTATTTATCGTATGATCTATGGTGATACGTTTGTTATATCCAGTTAACTAACCAAATAAGTTTTTCACACGTTCAGTTCTGCAAACGACTAATCGTTGTACACAGACATAATACGAAACAATCAGAATGACAAGTGCTTTGATTTGTTTTCAACCTGCTCGGTGGTGTGGTGGAAGAGTGTCGGCCCCGGGGGAGTGAGTGCACGGGTTTCTTCCAAAGCCGAGACATTTCAGATAGTCTCATAATGTTGATGATACTTTCGATTGGTTTTATATAGGTAACTCTTTTCAGTGGTACATTTGTTCCACCTGGTAAAATGAATGAAAGTGTAATAAATTTGGGGCTGAAACTAGTTGATTAGCATTGAAATAAAGAAGATATGAGCCGCCTAGCGAGAAAACCAAAATTGTGGACACTGCGTAAAGTATCGACTCCTGTGAATTTTATGTTTCAAGAATAATTCCTCTTTACGTGTACCTCTATATCCTCTCGAGACGAATGCGCAGGCTCATCTGGATCGATACATTACGCAGATGTTTGTTTTCGTGCGGGACGGCTCATGTTTATTTATTACATCGTAGTATCTGATCTACAAGGATTTAAGATATTACAAAATCGTCGTTCAATATAAAAAACCACCTCTGATTTGAACCGACTCAGTCAATATTATCCTCTCTCACGAAAATCTCTTCTCTCGGTCCCACATTCTCTTCTAAATAGGCCACACTACAATGTAATTACAGACTGAATGAGTGGAAATAATGTCACAAGCATTTCAATTAAGTTCTTTGTACGCAAGGAAATCTAATTTTATACTACTTTGATTGTTTGAAAGGAGTTTCATGTTTTCCTGAAAATAATCCACGGCACACAAAATACCCCGACCGTTTGTGGTTATGAAATTAATGACAATCAGCCACTTGATGTAGGATTAATGCCGCTTTGTAAACTATTTCAATTATATTAGATCGCGGCATTTCCTGTCTAAAATGCCGATTTGTAAACTATTTCAATTATATCGCGGCATTTCCTGTGTAAAATGCCAGGACTATGTATCCTGAGGTATATGCCCGCCAGTCGAAATGCTACATGTAACACAGCAACCCTGAGCACAAAAGAAGGAAGCCATTTCCACCATTTTGAACCGTGAGTTCACGTGTTCGAAGCGGGCGCTCTAACCATTAAACCACGGAGATGGTCATATCGCAAATAGCAATAATCATTTAATTGAATTTTCGTTTATTTTTCTTAATCAATACCGGGCTGCGTGAGATTCTTTGATGTATGTATGACGCGCATGCGTACATTGGAGACCGGATCAGAGTGCGAGGATACGCATGGTTATCGTCATCTTCCATGGTCGCAAACTCTCGTAATAATGTCTCATATCAAACCTTATGTTCAATCAAACGAAACGGTACAAGTTCGTTAAACCCTTTTAGAGCCGAAATTGTTTAAAGTAGAATATTTCATGTTTAAAAATAGGCACCTCCAAATTCTCTTTAATAGAGGTTTGGATTATTGTTTTATAACCAAAAGGCAAGCAATGCTGATTTCAGGTGAGACAGATCGTCACGAGCTGACTCACCTGAATCTGTTTTGTTTGCAAAAACCTTAATATTGGCTTTGGTGCTGAAAGAGTTGAACGAAGTACGGGCGATGTAACTAAATCTAATTTCATATTCCAGTGGCTCTCGACAAAGGGAAAATGAAAGCATGTTTACCACTGTGATAACACGATTTTATTTACAGATATTTTAGAAATAAATATCGAGAGGTAACCCTTATCTCGCTATGCTAGGGTTTAAGTAATAGTTGACTAACCTGCAGAGAACAAGATAAGGAGGAGTAAAGTGGTCCTGCCCAGTTATATCTCGCTATGCTAGGGTTTAAGTAATAGTTGAATAACCTACAGATAACAAGATAAGGAGGAGTAAAGTGGTCCTGCCCAATTATATATCGCTTATCACTCAACTAAGCCATATGGTGAGGCTACTCTAAAGAATCGTGTCAGTCTTTTGAGTACCAACAATAAAGGGTGTGATGGTCATATAAGGATTTTGGAGTGGGAAATATACTTCTTGTGTAGAGCTCTGATAACGTGTTATGCAAGTCCTTAAACTGTTATCATGTGCTGTTATCATGTACTGTTATCATGTGCTGTTATCATGTGATTTTATCATGTGATGTCATCATGTGCTGTTATCATGTGCTGTTATCATGTGCTGTTATCACGTGCTGTTATCACGTGCTGTTATCATGTGATGTTATCATGTGCGTATGGTTTTCACAAAGATTAAGGAATCCAACGCGGAATCTGCTTGTCAGTAGCTTCTGTCAACTTGTGTAAATTATCAATGATAAGATGAAACAGAGGTTAATGTTGATTCACTGTTAAGAAATGCAAACGTGTACCTTTTTCTCGTGGACGGACTCAATTTGATTTGCACCGTTTGCAAGCCAATGATCGGTACAGTGCAATCAATGAAGAGCCTCCATCTAGTCTGATATTATAAACCCTCTCCGACATTGAACAAATCTGCTAGAGACGACTTGTTGTTTAACCCTTTCCCCGATACGACAATTCTGCAGCAGACGACTCTGAACATATTTTGTCAAAACATAGAAAATCTCTACAATAACATTAATAACCTATGACTAAAAGTGGAAAACATTGTGGCAAAAGGAGAAATTGCACGTTTTGTGCAATTTCTTCTTTTGTCACTATGTTTTCAAAAAGCTGTCTACTGCAGAGGCGTCAGAAAGCGTCTATATGAGGGAAATGGTTAACAAAACAAGTTGTTTGTTTTATCTATTTACCACATAAAGCAAATACAACAAACGACTTTAAACACATTTTAACACACAATATGGAAAGATGAGTATAAATGAAAGTATAAATATTGAATAGCTATGGAAACAAAGCGGCAACATGAGATAGTGAACCTCTTGGGCGATTTCTCATTTTGTCACAGTGTTCTCTACGAGTACTCTGCTGCTGGTGCGTAACTATATGTATACAAGGGTGTTACAAGGGTGTATACAAGGGTGTATACAATGGTGTATACAAGGGTGTATACAAGGGTGTATACAAGGGTGTTATCAATTATTGCTCATCATGACCAATTCTTCTTTCTTCATAATGTTTTCAAAAAATCGCCTGCTAATTACGCGTCAAAATTCGTTTGTATTTCGGAAAGGGTTATGCCTCTTATCCTTTCAGAGTGAGAGTGACTGATAGCTCACTGCCCAGACGATCTCTGAGACATTTCGTTTAACTTTTGAAAAATGGGAAACGTTATTGCCTTTCTCGGGAGACCTTGTTGGTTCTGCGCGATAACTACGAACGGATAGCATGAATGTGCTTTCATTATATTAAATTTGTATTTTGTTGAAACTCCGAGAGGAAGAAAATCACACACTTGCTGTTTCCTAACATTAATTTACTTGAAATGTTAAACAAATTATGATATTATATGATCTGTTATATATATATTTACAAATGTATTTTAACTCAAAATTATTGTTGATTTACTTTATTGCAATAAGTGTGTACCTACATTTGTTTCTTTGTCATATCACCATTTATACCATATATGGCCAAAGGCAACATGCCGATTTGCCAATAAGAACTTGAACTTGAAATTGTATCAAATTTGAAACTTACTTACATATTGTGTGTGTATGTGTGTGTTAAATTGACATTTCACGCCAATTCAACAGTTAAAAACCCAGTTTAACGTCGTAAGAACTATTATTCACGACCACAGGACTGTCCTATATAATGAGCATTGCCTTAAAATACTTTACTCTAACCTCATCATGTGTGGGTATAAAACTCGGGACATAAGTACGTGAAGGAGAAGAGCCACTCGAAATTCGTCACATTTTAAGAACGACAACTCACACAACTACATACTTTACAGATAGAAGTATCTAAATCATTTCCAACATACAACCCATCTTAAAGAGGACACTTAGAAAACATTCAGGCAAAAATACTGTCAGCTTTAGAAATGGGACGATTTTTGTTGACTGGGGTCAAAAACTTTCTTGCAAAAGAAGTAACACAGCTTATCGTGACTCCAAGAATTATGTTTTTTCTCATACTATACCCCGTATATTTCTATTTATGTTCCAGTTTTGTTCATATAATACATCTGATGACAATAAAAGGCCTTAAATTTAATTAAATTTATAATGCAATATATGAATATAATTATTTTTGTTCCATATCTTGGCGAATTCATTTGCGAACTATGTTAAAGAGAACTAGATAAGGAGGAGTTAACTGGTATTTTTTCAACAGTTATCTCCCTTATTCAAATGAATCGTCTCATAGGGTTTGAGGGTCATTTAAGGATTTTGAGATGTAAAGTACTCTTCTAGAACTCTGTCGTATATATTGTTATCTTATCCAGGCAATTCCGAGCATATTTTGTTCTCAACCGCGACCCACTCGATCATTTATGATTACAGCCTTATAAGATGATAATGCTAACAGACGTAATCAACAACAAAAGTGTGGCCAATTTCGAGTCGAGTAGGATGTACGAGAAATATATCAAAATTACGAATTCAGACTATTTATTGATTGGGGTTTGAACGCCGTTTTCAACAATGATTTAGTCATTCTGCCCTCCTGCTCACCTGTCGATGTCTTAGCTTTCTCACACCAGTTCTCTTCACAAAAGTATTTCCAAGCAAATGACAATGTTTCAGTCGTATCGAGGCGGTCAGTACATCCTGGCTTTGAAAAACACAACTGAATTTCAAAGCAACAGGCTTCTTTTACACATAGACTTTAAGTCCATATACTTAAAGTGTCAAATGTCGGACAGACAGTTGGCCGTCGAAAACAGTCGAAAAGAAACAATCGATTATGATAAAGACAAGCAAAGCGGGACGTTATATAATGGCGAGCCTAATACATCAAAGCAGACAATGGTTGACATATCTGTACCCGTTTTAGACGCTTCATGAACTTTTCTGTTATTTTCAGTTAGTTACTAAATTACTCGCCGATCCTCGGTAGCTCACTCACTCATCTCGGCCCGCATTCTTTCGAACATTTGGACACAAGTCAATAAACTAAGCGCCATTCGTGTCCCAGCAATGGGCAAACAAGCAAATGGCTCCCGTTTCCATATAGAGTCTTTGCCCATTTATGGGACCCGAATGATGTTTGGTGCAGTGGCTTTTGGCCCAATGTCACATGAGGGCCGAGATTTGTGAGAGTCCTTTGTAACCCGCAAGTTAAATTACTTGGGAAGGCATTCAAGTGTTAACTCTTTCTCTACCAGGCAATCTAAATCTTTTGAAAACAATACATAGTCGGTGTGACAGCTCGTAACAGTGTCTCCTGAAATCTGCATTGTTTACCAATTAAACATTCATTTTAACAATTTTCTGCTGAATTAGTTGTCTAACTTTTAACATGGACTAATCGACTTTGTGAACTTTGGCAGTGAAAGAGTTTAAAAACGTTCAATTATTAATTAGCTCTAAACTATCTTATAACAAATGTGATGTTTGTGCAATTGTCCAATATTGTCGATATATGTTTCGTTATGTAATCTAATACGTTAACCAATATGAACACAACTGTCGACCAAGATCTTATTCGTATTTACCGATGTCCACATCTCGCCTGATACTCTAAATCTAAGAACAGTGGAACCTGTGTATAAAGACCAAACATTGACCAAACATTGGGAGACAACAAGTTGGTCCTTGTTCACAGGTTGCCTTTTTTTTTTAAAAGATTAACATCTACAGAAAGTGCGTTATTTTATAACTAAACGTGTGGGTACTATATACATGTAATTGCTATTTCAAGGGTGTTCTTAAGCACTGGTTTGACTGTATATGAATTCATACATCATGTTAAAAAATATAAACGTTCATTTCTATGTTGGTTCAATGATTTGATTGGAAGGGCATTGAATCCAAAACAATTATCTTTTTTTATAATAAAAGACCAGTGGACTGTCTATTTGTTGTCATTGGAATTTTTCATATTCTGGAATTCCAATTTCATTGGTACAATTTCTTACAAAGTCTTACATCGGTTGATTTGATTGACTTTTCCAATTCCGAGTTTGACAAGATAATTACTATAAAAAAACATATAAATATTGTATACATGGACCGCGTCTAGCGAAGTGGGTTAATAAAACGCATATGCGTCCAGTGAATGCGTATATATGCATAACGTGAATACGTATGCGTAACGTGAATACGTATGCGTATCGTCAATGCGTATGCATAACGTGAATGTATATGCGTAACGAGAATGCGTATGCATAACGTGAATACATATGCGTCCAGTCAATGCGTATATATACGTAACGAGAATGCGTATGCATAACGTGAATACATATGCGTCCAGTGAATGCGTATATATGCATAACGTGAGTACGTATGTATAACGTGAATGCGTATGCGTAACGAGAATGCGTATGCGTAACGTGAATGCGTATGCGTAACGTGAATACGTATGCTTCTAGTCAATGTAAATGCGTCTAGTGAGTGCAAAGGCGTCCACTTAATGTGTATGCGTCCAATGAATACATAAGCGTCCAATGAATACATAAGCGTCCAATGAATGCATATGCGTCAAGAGAAAGCATCTGCTTACAATGGAGAATTCAGAGTCTTCACTGTCCACACATAAGCTACATACATGTTTACAAAAATGATACTTCTGACAAAACACTGGACGTATAGCCCAACTGGTTTGTATGTCAATACGTTTTACATTATGTAAAAACAGCGTGTGAGTAAGTACCCAAATCGCCAAGCGCCACATGTTGTGTCAATCAAGGAAAAGTATTACGAACTCTTTCGATGGAGTTAAATGGCTTTGATGAGTCTGTAAATACCGTATTGGCTGATCAGAGCCTTTGCTTTACTTAAGATCAATATGTGGGTTTTACGCTGCTTGTACAGTAAATTTACCATTGAATTGAGAAGTGTCCCGCGATTGTTGGTCTTATTGCATCTTTGTAAATGGATTTATGGCAAGCCGAATTACTATCTATTCGTTTGAGAAATATCTCTTTACTTTTAATCGATGTATCTGTAACATAGCGAAGTATATCTCTTAATTAGATACATATCTTACTGTTTAAAAGATACATGTATATCTTTGATATGTCTATATCATACATATTTATATATCTATATTTCTAACAGAAATTGATCTAAAAATCAGCGTGACATCTCTTAATTGGAGATAACAACACTCCTTTTAAGAGATATCTCTTAAAACTTAGAGTGATATCACTCTTACGGAGATAACATGATAGGATATCGCAGTAACACCCGTGGTAATTAAAAATTCTATTTTGTTTAAATATTTTGGCACTAATTGTGAAAATCTCTATAAGTAGAAAGTTTAATTATTGAACGAATTTTAAAAAAGAAATGACAAAGAAAGAAATTGCTCAATATTATCAATTATTCGATTTGTCAGTATAATTTAATAAATGGTCTGCTGCTATTGTGGCATGTATGACAAAATGGCGTATGCAAGTGGAACATCGTTAGCTATTAATATTGGCCGACATTTGATGTGTTAGAAGTACAGTGGGATCTCTGTATATAAGGATCACTCATGTGAACACAACAATATGGTCTTTGTTCACAGGTTGTTCTGGTTGATATTCGAAGATGGTCTTTAACACAGTTTTGACTGTATTCGAAGATGGTCTTTAACACAGTTTTGACTGTATTCGAAGATGGTCTTTAACACAGTTTTGACTGTATTTGAAGATGGTCTTTAACACAGTTTTGACTGTATTCGAAGATGGTCTTTAACACAGTTTTGACGGTATTTTATTTCTTAAAACAAGAGTATGATGTCTTGATGTTTTCAAGTCTTTTAGATAAAATACAAAGTGTTTTTAAAATGCCTGCGAGTCTAACATATTTTAAATGAATTAATTTGTCACCATACCACGTTTCGTCTGGCGTCCAGATTGTATTGAAACCAGAGAACGATGTGGACCCTAATTTGATTTGTTAGTCTAGTTAGAAGGTCAAAATCAGCCTCTTTTGGGAATTGCGAGCTAGACCAGGTTAGTTCACACATATTACAATTAACCCTTCCCCACGTGTCGACGTGATGACTTAGCATCAGATAATTCTTTGAATGTAAAAAAGGAGAAACTGTGTATAATGAGCCATTTCTTCTTTTGTCAAAATGTTTTCAACTTTGTTTCGATGATCAACGTTTCCATTAAAGAGATTTGTTGCTCAGATGTTTTCAACGTCGTCTACTGCAGATTTGTTTTACGTGGGAAAGGTTTAAGACGAAATTAAATTTGCCCTCGTAAATAACACCGACGAAATTATATCAACGCTCTGTGAAGATATAAATTTGTCTTCGGTCTTATTTATTTGAAATTTGACATGTCATGTTTTGCTATTGTTAATTATGGCCTATGACTAAAAGCTGGGTAAGCTTCTGTCAATAATGACTTTCTTGTTTTGTCTTGTCTTGTCATGTCGTATGTATTAGAATGTACATATGTCTGTCAAATCTTTGCTTGCATGAATAAACGGCTATGTATCCGTGATATCCAACATTTAAAACAGACCCGTCTGTCAGAGAATAAGACACACCCATCTCTTTTTCACATTGAAATATGTCAGCTTCGTGTTAATTGCGATACGTTGAAACTAGTTAACCCCCATCTCATACAGACACTTTCTGACGCCTCTCTAGCAGAAGACTCTTGAAAACTTTATAGCAAAAGAAGAAATTGCTCATTTCTCGTTTTGTCGAATTGTTTTCAACTCCATACTCTAACTGTATGCTTACATTTAGAGAAAATTGCCGTAGTTTTGCCTATATGTTTAAAAAGTAGTATTTGTCTTTTGAATATATGTTGTATGTGGGAAAGGGTTAAAGATTACAACTCGTAATCCAGGCATGTCAAAGATATTTTAAACATTAACCTTAACAAAATAAGTATGACCTCTGATATGCCAGGATCAGATATTTACCTTTCACAATCTGTCATATTTTATTTTGTTAAGTGTTCTACGTCAGTTTCAACAATTATGTCAAGACGTAACCTGGGTAAATTAGTTAAAATTACCAGGCAAACATCCAACCAACGCTACTCAACGCTAAAACTAATTAAATACTTACGGGCGTATTTCATCACTTTTGTTTTCCTAATAAAAAAGTGCATTTCTTACAGGTATTGTAAGTCAGCAACGTACCTGTTTATGTCAACTTGTAGGACATTTACTTAAATCAATCCACCATCCATGTTTTACTATTAGGAAAACACAAATGATGAAATATACTTTTAAGTATTTAAGTAATATGAATTAAGGCAAAGTCTATAGAGGTTTCGAGAAGTGCATACTGTCTCAACATATTTAATTCCCTGCTCAAAAGATTGATAAGCTGTTTTGAACTATCGTAGTTAGTATTTGTTCAATTAATAATGGACATGGTCTTCAATCAAGTGGTTGAGAGTTCAAGTTCAAGCTAATTCAACTTACTTCCCGGATGTCAAAGTCTACCTTTTCCAGTGAAGTTTTAAATTTCCCTAGGACATTGAAAGAGTATAGATCGGATAATAGCTAGCATTTGAGACAATATCCAAAAGGTCATGATAAATACATTAACATATAAAATCATGTATATATCTCTGGATAAATGCATCAATATTTTGAAAAGAAATATTTCTGCCAACAGATCTTGAAATAAGACAAGTAGTTGCAGAGGAAAAAACGTTAAGTTTTGTCATTTTAACTTTTTCCTGATGGAAGATTGCCGCATTGTTTTCAACTAATCAATATCCATTGGACAATTTATGTAGACTGTGAGCGCAGAGGAGCGAAACCACTCCTACAATATTTTCAAAGTCGATGGTATGACCCAACCGGGGATCGAATTTGTAGCCTTTCCGCTCTGGGGATGGGCGCTAATAACCACGATTTCTTCACAGAGACGGTTAAACGAGAAATGTTTAAATAACGCTTCATTTGAAATGTTGAT
>JAUELF010279802.1:0-10480 GCA_031471495.1 Clinocardium nuttallii | reverse complement strand
CACCGCCACATTTCAATGGAAACACCCATGACGGACCTCACTGGGAATTTGAACGTATTAGCGTCGTTATGTCGCCTTCCTCGATAATAACCTATACAATCAATAACCGCTGGTTACGGGTGATTGATCACTATATGTTTATATTGATTCAAATAAAGTCTCATAAAATCTCCATTTTTAAACTGTTATCATAACTTCTGTCAAAGGTGAGTAGGAAACGTATTCAATAAGCAATACACAATGTCTCACAAATACCTGTTAATCGAAAATGCTAGTAATCGTTTGTTTTTGTTTCTATCTCTCCGAGTGAAAAATAAACAACCGGTTCAAAGGGAAGCCATTCCGCATTATCATTCATCATAAAGTCCAATACTTTGTAAAATATTTCTGGCCAAATCAGCAGTGGAATCGCTATATATCACTAACAAACTTAACACGCGATGGGAAATGAATACTGTCTGCATTCAGATGTGTCAACATTAAAATCATTCAAACATATCACTTAAGATAGAAGCGACAATGCATGTTTGAACTACACGAACCATAGGAATTAACTATGTGGTCTTCGTTGTGCGTATTTCCGATCACACGGCACCACATAAACGGTCCTATCGAATTGACCATATCCATTTAGATGTTCACGAGGATGTTCTTGAATTTGTGTCAGATGAGTTGCATGGAACAACCAACACGCCATCAGCCCGTTTATTTATAAGGGTTATCTTCTCTCCAAATTTCGAACGATATGCAACAATTTGATTGGTTGAACCGACCTGATGTACACTTGATATAATATCCCAGACGTTGCGTAATATGATACGTCATGTATAAGACTACATGCTATGTCATATGATACGTTACGTATAAGACTAAATGATACGTCATATGAAACGTCACAAGATGCGTGGTAATGTATATATATATATGTGATAATGCCTGGTTACGACACATTGTACTGTAGGTCAGATGCTACGTCAAATAATACTGCAGATGTCACAGATGTCACTGAACTTGACACGTTAACAATACGCATGCTACGTCACATGATACGTCGCATGATACATGCTAGTATAAATATATACATGACACGTGACATAATACTTCATATGCTACCGAATTATAATCGTCAGATGAATATTTCCATGGTCTTATATACACTACAATACAAAGTATTTTATTTGCAATCATGTACAAGCATTTCAAATAGCAAAATACAGAGAATATAATATATACGCAAGAAAAATCCATCGGAGCGAATCGACATAGAGCTAGACATGGAACAAGTGGATCACACACTTTTGCGAACAATGGTCGTCTTTAGGTACATGTTCCATTTTTGTTATTTCATTATTTGGTTCAATTTTTGCATGGTTTTTAAAGGTGCTGAACTCCAAAAAAAAAAGATATTATAATCAAAGTTTTAAAACTGTTCAACAGTTGTCTTAAAATATTAGAATCATACTTCTGTGATAACACCTGAGTTATAATGTCACTTTCCAGTACAATAAATATCTACATATTGATCGTTCATGCTTCATTTGTACTGGTAGACATACCCAGTAAGCCAACTTGTGAACATTTTCATTACTTTCAATTGACTGTTTTTTCAAAGTTTACTGCCAATAAAGGTTTTAACTACTTATGTCTTACTTTGTTGTCACTATTAGGAATATTTTCATAAGTTTCTAGGTGTTGATCACCATCTGAAAACGTATCAGTACTACTAAATGAATCATCCTGACATTATTGCATCAGTCGAAATGGAAGCCACATCTAGCTGTTTTACCCCTTCTCACATACGACAACTCTGCAGCAGACGACTTTGAAGAGAAATTGCTCATAAACACCATGCAAAAAACAAACCAAAATATGAAATAATAAGAATGGTACATGTACCTAAGACGACCATTGTCCGTTAAAGTGTGATGTCCACTTGATCTATGTGTAGTTCTCTGTCGATTCGTTTGGTCTGGGGTTTATAGGACCATGGCAATAATCAATTTCGGTAATATATGAAGTATCATATCACGTATCATGTGATGTAAACTGTCATGTATCATGCGACGTATCATGCGAAATATCATTTTACGTGTCAAATTTCGTGACATCTGAAGTATCATGTGACGTAGCGTATGACGTACATTACCATGTGTCGTAACATATGACGTAGCAAGTCACATATCGTACGTCGTATCGTCAGCCATATGATGTCACCAGGTATCATGTGATATGTATATTGCCAAGCATCATGCGACCTATCATATGACGTATCATGTAGTCTTATAAGTGGCGATCTTTTGGGACGAGAGTATTTGAGTTAGTTGTTAGTTGTGTGTAATGAAATATACTACTTGTTATCCGACAAGAAACCGCTACTTTTACAACCGAAAAACCTCTCAATTTTATATTTTACATAAACGTCTTGCTTCAAACGACTTCTTATATATAAACACTGGTCAAATCGTAAGTTGAATCCTCCCAATGTCCTCTCCTAAAACTATTATTCATGCACAATCTCGTTCCCGTGGAATATAAAATATTCACCTCCTGAGCTGGCTGTCTGATAATTTCAAATAAGTTTGTAGAAGTATCCCAGATTCCTTCAAGCCATGCTGATTGATTAATAAATAAATAAATATGATGGTGGGACTCTTTCGCTTTTTATGGCTATAGAAGCAAGTCTTAAAACTTCTTCTCCGAAAGTATAAAGCCGATTTTCAAATATGTGTGCATACATGTTTCTTGGGTGAGTCATCAAGCCATGTGGATTGGTAAAGAAAACAACGGCTACCAGGGGTCTGGGATGTTAGCCTATATTGGCTTAAGTGAAAACAAAAAATATTTCTTTTCCTAAAATATATTGCTGATTTTTAAATAATTTCATTAAGATGTTCCTTTGGTGATCCTCTATGAGTGCATTCAAGCCATCTTGACTGGACGAAAACTATGGCCATCAAGCACAGCGTTGTTGTGCCTGATATTGCCATAGTTAATTATTGTTTGCTTGTACTCCTGACCCACTTGTTTACGTTTTTCTAATGAGTACTAGTGCTATGGCTTCTAGATTTTGACTAAAGTTACATCTAATACATGTGCCTTTCTCCATAGTGTATGCTTAAGAACACGAGTGCGGCCTCCTTTCTGGGCAAAACACATGATTTAGGTGGGTTTTGAGAAATGGACATGTTTTTAATTCCAAATTATGCAGTTACATTTTATAAAGAAAGATTTTAAAATTATCAAATGGGTTTTGGAGTTAAACGTTTGTATTGGTTTAGCTTACTTACCTTATCCTCCAAAACTGGTCTGCGATTTACCAATTAATAAAAAGAAATGTTCATTGGGTAACCATCTATAAACATGTCTTAAAGCCATGTTATTGTGTAGTTAACATGACTGCTAGAGATTGTTTTGCCGTGTACAGCCACTGTGAAATATGTGGTAACAATAACTGTGACCCGAAAGTTGTTTCCATTTAATCAATTTATATATTTATTTAACTAGAATCATTCTTCATATGATTTTCGGTTGTTTAACACATGCTTTTCCTTCATAATTTGTGTGTTAATATATCAAAGGTCAAGGTCACTCAAAGTAAATCCCCAGTGGCTATTCAATGGCTTTTCATGCGTTTTTCTATAAAGAGTTTATAGTTGTTAAATCTTAATTACAATGTGAAGGTCTCATTTCCACTCGCTTTTCTTAAATCTTGATCAGAAAGTTACTTCCAACCTTAAGAATACATGTATTGTAACTGACACATGCTATTGGAAAACTACTTGTGCTAATTATTTTAAAACCCTGATTTCTATTCACATTTCCTAAATGTGTTTTCAACAACAACTTAATCAGAACAGTCGAGTATGTTCAGTAAGATACTGGCCCTTATGTGCCTCATTCTTTCAGTTTCGGGAGTTTAAACGTGTGCTGCCATTGTTAAACCAAACATTTGTCCAGTCAACTAACAGTTTCTCTAGAGAACTCACGTTTATGATAACTGCAAATCATTTTTTACAGAATATTTCTTTGTTTTCAGTTTGCAATTGATTATGTGACTTTCCTTACACGTTAAAATGGCTGTTTTAAGTAGCTGACGGCTAGCCAAACCATATTTGAGCTGAGATAAACGCAAGTCTTGTGCATTAAGCGCGTTGATTTTTCTACAGATTTTTGCTGCTTTTCAACGTTTAGAGCTTTCCTCCTTACGTATTCCCTGCTGTCATGCTCGCTTGAGATTACACAGTATCTTTCTTTAAATGTGTGTTGTTCAAGACTGTACAGTTTAAAGGCTTCAATATATCGCTGCTTTTATTCTCTACAAATACTTGGTGAAGTTACACGCAAGCGGAGTTGTCAGATAATGCATTAAATATCCGGTATACATTATAAATCAGAATCTCTTTGCAATAAATTATCAATCTCATTCTTCGAATTATAATGTACATCTATATATGAACCGCAGTTTTCTATACCAACGACTGCCATTCACAAAGAACATTGATGTAGATTTGCAGCGGATAACTTACACGTGACACTGTGCGGTTAACTGTAAGCGTTTTCGAATGAAGATCGATCGAGTGAAATATCTGGCATATAGCCATTCACGCCAAAAAAATATACATTTATATTACTATAACCAAAAATATAATATTACCGGTTGCCAACTCTAGCTTTGAAATCCTCAAAAAAATAAACTGTTTTCAATTTGTTTTAAATGTTTTTACATTGTATCTGTCAGCAGTATTCGATCAATTCTACATCGTGTTTGTTATATAGAGGCAAGCTATATGTTAACACATGAGTATGACATTGAACAAAGATATTACTTAAAAATGCAACCATATTATTTTTATACGTAGTTCTTATTATGTTAATCTTTAAATTATATCATGTTTAAGTTTATTGTTTTGCAAGGGTCGATAAGTGAAAACCAGTAAAACATTGTTTGAATAAATTTTAATATATTATGATATACAACATATAATAATACAATATATAAGCCTCAAACGTAGAAGCATTATATATAATAACTTATCTCATAATTGATCATGTTCAATCAGTCTATCATGCAATTCAGTCATATTATAATTATGTAATTATGTAGTAAATTAGATTATGCGTTAAATTATTTCAACTCAACCCAATCATATTTGATATATATGTATTTTTGAACGAACAATTAAGCATACGCTTTCAAAAAATGTGAACTGTGTTATTTGTTATCTTATCACAAGGCAAATGTTTTCCACAAATACCTTGAAATGTTCTATAGTTCTAGACAATGCTACATACCAAATATCTTAGCTGAAAGACTTTCGGTTTCAGACAAAAATATTTTTTCCATATATATATCTATGTAAAACAGGTGGTCAACGGGTCCAATTTAGATGACATGGGCTTACTAGACAATACAACATGACAAGTATTTAAGCTCGAAACTTTTTTGTTTCAGACAAGAAGATTATTAAATTTATTTAAACGTTTACCTTTCGATTGCCTCGGCAGCCATAGTTCATTCAAGTATCATTCCTACCAATATTAATCAAAATAAAAACGGCGATTTAGAAGGAGATGTCATTTAAAGAAATTAAAGAGCCCTTTAAGCCCAGATCAGCTAACATAAATACACATATTTAACATTGTTTCGCATTGGCGATTTCAATAAACATTTACTTTGCCTCATGTCTAAATAATTGTTCGACAAATTGCAGGCAGACAGAAGAGATTATATATTATTTCAAAACGATATTTTACTATTATTCATATAGTTTTAAATTGTTTGTATCGATATGTTTTACAAAGGCAATATATTTTTTTGCCCCGAAATGTGGAGGTTTAAAATAAATGTAAATAGGATGTCATTAACATACATTTGTGACGATGAAAGGATATTATTTGATTACTTGTGCATAACAAAAACAGTAAACAATACAGCAATGCTATATTTTGCTGTTTACAAATAAAATTACCAGATAAAACGAAATAACTGCCCAATATCCGCGCACATACACATATACATACACACATGATACAACAAAAGCTTTGATTGAGTAAATCATGATATCACTAACTACCTTACTACCTAATACATAACTGTGTGTTAACAACCAATGCGTCTAGGGTGGTGCAATATATCAGACAGATCTAGATCAGACTACACGGGAATACAACTGATCTGTATTGTTGCTGTTTGAAAATTCATGAAAGTCTGTTTTCGTGTGGCGCTGTGTTTTCAGAATAGGAGCTCAGTTAACATGTTAAACCCTTAACCCGCTTAATGTATGTAACTGCTATCATCACCATATGAGCCGTCTCGCGAGAAAACCAACATTGTGGAATCTGCGTAAAGTATTGATTCCGATCAGCCTAAGCATGCAGGGCGGGCATACCCGGAAAGACACGTTTCGCCTCCTGTGGATTTTCTGTTTCAGGAATCATTACTATATACCTCTATACCCCTGATACAGAATGTGTCAACCCGGATCAGTCTACTGTTGGATTTTCCGCGAGATAGCTTATCAATATTTTACTAGTTCATAGATGAGGAAATATACTAATTATTGCTTGAGCTTCTGTAATATTTGTCTGGTAGAAATTATTATGTTGTTGAGGACGAATTTCACGTTGTGTTAGTATGTCCCGTTTACAATAAACTTCGTTTCTTTATTTCTAAGAAGCCTGGGCAAAGACATACCCAACTAGAAGGTTGTTTTATGACATAATGTGTGAAAGTAGACCAACATATGTAAAATCACTGATAACATAAAAGTATGTGTCGTTTACTAATTATTTCTATATTTGATTATCTTTAAAAAAAAATGATAATGTTACTCGAATTTAATATGTACATTAAAATTATGTATAAAGGACCCGAGGCCTTACATTACTGAATAAAATATGTGTATTGTGTATTTGTAAACAACGTAGAACATGGTTATCTTGGTCTACCATATTTTCAAAAGAGGTTTCAAATCTACAGCTATGACGAGCGAAAATGTTAACCTTATCCTACATACAACAATTATACAGTAGTGGACTTCTAACAGATCTAGACGACAATATGAACAGTATGATGAAAGTATAATTATTGAATAGGGTTGAACGAATTTTGTCAAAAAGAGAGATTGATCATCCGATTTTATTATTTAAATACGAAAATATATGGTGCACGTGGTAGTCATATCCAGTAGGCCAAATTGTGTACTGTATTACTTGAAATTGACAGTTGTTCACCGTTTACTGCCAAAACAGTGTTGAACTCCGTATTACTTAATGTGTTATCACTATAAGGAATGTTTGCAAACGTTTCAATAATTCAAGAGTTTGATCCCCATCTGGAGTTCAGCACCTTTGATTAATTAATAGCACAGCAATGGCCCAATGGTGTGGAAGCCTTCTTCTGCTAAAGCCCCTGGAAAGATAAACAGACTCATGTTAACAAATCTCGTTAAAACCAGACATAAAAGTCGCTGCCATTACAATCGCTCCTATGGATCTGATGACTTCTTTTACAGGTAGTCTTAGATATTGACCTTTGTGTCAACAAATGAATGTGTCGCCTATAAAGTCGGTAGGTATCAACATATAAATTAACACTTAAACGATATAAAGGAGCGCTTATTGTCGAGTGTTCAAAATAAATCAATTTTAAAAGATGGACATGGATTGTCTATTCTAGACGGCCTATATCGAGTTGTCATCATATTTAATATGCATACAGGGGAAAGTTTTGCTAAGATATTAACGTGATTGCACCTAACCAATGTTATTGTCCATTCTATTTGAGATTGCGGTTCTCTGAATAAGGCGTGTCTTACATGGACATTCAGTTACATTGTTTCGTTTCGCGAAACGTCTCCGTGCTGTAGTGGTAGACCGTCCGGTCGGATCATATCAAAGAGTTGAAATGATACTAATGGCTTCCCTTCTTTATTGCTCAGGGTTTCAGGTATAACATGGCGACTGTTGCATAAATATAACCCGTATAACTGAAAAGTTACTTAGAAAGTTAGGTATATTATTGAAATTCGGGAAATGCATAAACAAAACAAGGGATATCACCATTGCTTCCTGAAAACCTGTTTGACACCAAACTGATGCTCAGAGATCCGTCTAAGTCACACTACGGTGTGTTACATAATCAGGACACTAAATTGAAATATATTAACAATACAAAAGTATCCCTAATTAAAGATCAAGATGTTGTTCCAACTGAGCGAATTTCAACAATGATACTTTCTGGAGCCTTGAAGCAACTAGTATATTTTGATAGAATTAAATTTCTAAAGCAAAACTATTAAATTCAACCTTGTCATTAAACAAACTGATTACATTTCCCTGATCATCGACGTTAACAAAATGACAGGATGGTTAATGTGTGCTTGGTTTTCATTGTGAAAGTTTATTTTAAATATGTTGGCATGAAAACTAACTGTATATGCATACTTCAAACGTTTGGTGACGGGGGGACTAGCGTTTTTTTAAAGCACTCAGCGTAAACTGTGCAAGTTTTTCTGAAGTCAGAAGTGAAACTCGCATGTATTTTTATACTGGGCTTGTATTGTTTATGCTACAACGTAAAGCGTTTAGGTTCTATCATGTTTATCATTGTTGCACTACCTTTTATAGTGTACGGTGTAAGGGTTATGGCGTCCCCCGTGATTGCCGGAAACCAAGATTCGATCCGAGTAATACTAAATACCATAAATGACTTATCTCCCTTGTACTTTGTATTCAAGACACTATTGGATAACAACCAACTCCCACGTTGTCAGAGGAAAAGGTAGCGTTAGCACTGGTATTGGGTATATACCTTAATCAGTGCCCGTATAAGTAAACGAAGCAATGCCATTACGTAAGCAAAACTAGATAAGGTTAATGTCCAGATACCGATATATACCGATTTACTATCGATTTATAGGCCTAGTAATTCCCAAATATTTTAAGAATAGTAGTAACGTGTGTAGAAAGCGGATTTAAACACCAAACAGACAAACAGACAAAAAGACGAAATATAATGTATTGGTCTATTATGTAACACATTCTGGTGTCCATGGATCATCAAGTATGCACCGCAGTTTGATCCATCATTCGGAATTCTAAAGTGACTGAGTGGCCAGATTAGACTGTACGGGAGCGTACTTCCCGGGTTCGATCCTATCTGGCGCCTGTCATCGTGGAGTGTATTTTGTCATCCTCAAATAACTGCAACTGGTCAAAATAAATCCCAATAGAAGACAAATATAGTGGTTCTCTATTCTATAAATATACCTGTGTCTCCAGCCAAGAACCTTGTGATAGGTAGTACGTTTTTATCGGTGACGTCCCCTTCGTCATTTCGCCATGCTTCATCATTCATATCACAGTTACACTGAAGGCCACCGGCGCAGGAATCTGTTTCCTCACATACGCATTTTTTGCCTGGCGACCCCGTGAAATACGTGGATTTTGCCCCATTCCTGTCCGTCCACCACGCATAATTAGTAAGTTGAGCATCAAAGCAGTCCCATTTAATGTACTGTTTACACTCTGCGGAGAGGTCGGCTACCATCTTCACTTGTTCTAAACCGATGTCGTATTGGAGATCCACCGAGTAAGAGCCGCCAACTTCGTAATCCTTAACGCGCGTTCTCGCTTCTTTATTGTGACCTGTAAAGGTAGAAATAAATGATAGAATCAATCCAAATGAGTTTGTTAAAATAAAGTGAAGCGCGATGTACATATCGGGATTTCCCCCTGTTTAGTTCTTTAAAATAATGTAAAAAAAACGGTGTAATTATCGGTTTGTTTAAGATGAATTCATTGAAATAATAGGAAAAACATGTTTCTGTTTAGTTCATTAAAACAACCGCCTTGTAAATATATATTCGTGTCTGCGAATTTCGTTAGACACGAACTAAAGTTTGTTATGTAAAGTGCTTCGACACAAGAGCTTTCCTGCGAGAAAACCAACAATATGGACTCTGCTGAGTGATCTGGGTTGATTCTTTACGCAGAGCTCATATTTTGTCGCGGAACGGCTCATATATTTACTGGTTTGTTTTGTTGGTATCTAGCGCCACTTTAAACATGTTTACACACTTTTATCAGGGCGTTTAATAGGTAAGTTATACTACACCAAGAACATTAGGAAACCTCTGTGTTCCAAACCGTAATGAAGTTTGAAGACAATGACTGGTCTTATGGATTTATTGTTATTTAACCGACGGAAACATCTTTCAAAAAACGAGTCGTCGTGACATTTACCCAAAGTGTTCGCTTTACCCATATAAGGCAAAACGTATGCGCCCCTGGCGAAAGATCTACAAAAGTATATTTCTACAAAGTTATATGAAGGTCGGCCAGATTCTTTCGTAGGAAAATATTTTTTTTTAAGTTTTCACTATAGACATATAATGCAAAATTGTCTCTGGCGGCTAGGTTTCTAATCATTCAATATGTCTTAAAAGAATCTGAAAGTCGGCCACCAAAGGAAAATATC
>JAUELF010279791.1:0-10480 GCA_031471495.1 Clinocardium nuttallii | reverse complement strand
ATGGTTTACAGGAGACAGAAAGTAGATCGATCATGGACAGAGATCAAAAATGGTTTACAAGAGACAGAAAGAGGATGGATCATGAACAGAGAGTGATAGGGTTTACAAGAGACAGAAAGAAGATGGATCATGGACAGAGATCGAAATGGTTTACAGGAGACAGAAAGTAGATCGATCATGGACAGAGATCAAAAATGGTTTACAAGAGACAGAAAGAGGATGGATCATGAACAGAGAGTGATAGGGTTTACAAGAGACAGAAAGAAGATGGATCATGGACAGAGATCGAAATGGTTTACAGGAGACAGAAAGTAGATCGATCATGGACAGAGATCAAAAATGGTTTACAAGAGACAGAAAGAGGATGTATCATGAACAGAGAGTGATAGGGTTTAAAAGAGACAGAAAGAAGATGGATCATGGACAGAGATCGAAATGGTTTACAAGAGACAGAAAGAGGATGGATCATGGACAGAGAGTGATAGGGTAGATCACCTTGAGAATTCAGCTGACATGAAATCTATAAATTAATGCACATACACTCTACATGTGATTGTGAATCATGTAGCTGTAGGTCTAAAATACCTTCAATTGCTTTCCTTTCTGATTGAAAATCATATGCTTAGCAATGAATGTATCATAAATGGCCACCCTTATAAGAATTAAGTTGAGTTTAGGTATTCATATATATTTTTGGGGTTTGATTCAAATTATTGACACTCTTCCCATTATGTTTATAAATAGTAAGGCTATTTGAGTAAAAAACCTTCACTGAAATACATTCTGTCATGACATATATATATGCAGGTGTGACTTCTCTTTGATGCCTATAATAACATCTTGGTCACAGCAAACAAACTCATGTAAGTGAAATAATGCATAGAATCACAAATAGAACAGGTTCATGGTTTGATGTTGCACTTGGAAGTTATCTCTGATTCTTATCAGTAACAAGTTCATTCCAATTACTAAGTTAAGAAAATTTGTAATATATATATAAATAACATGTTTACTGCATGTTCATGTAGATTTTATCATTTACAAATATCATGCTGGCATTTTTGTAATACATTGGACTTAGAAGATATATAAATATAAAAACTTAATGTACACACATGTAGATTTAATCTTTTACAAATATCTTGCTTGCATTTTTGTAATACGTTGGTCTTAAAGGATTATAAGTATAGCATAAAAAATTTATGATGCAATAACATGTAGGTATTATCATTTTAAAAAAAACATGTTTGTATTTTTTTTATTACCTAGGATTCAAAACTAAATTTTACATTGTCTTCAGAAATGAAGACTTTTTCAGAATGTTTTCAAAAGATGTCAGCTGAAGGGCCATCAAATAACCTGAAACTTTTCCCACATACAACAACTCTGTGGCAGATGACTTTAAAATCTCATATACAAAATCGTGAAAAATATTAATTTAATAGTTTAATTATTGAAATAAGAGTTTTTAAAACATTGTGGCAAATGGTGAAATTGCTCATCATGAGCAATTTTAACTTTGCCACAATGTTTTCAAGTACAGGTAGATGGTTGGTTTTTTAAACAAAAAAATCTGCCTCCTCCATGGATACAGGATGTTTGAATAAAATGAGTATGTCAAAATAATGCCGGCTGCACATCATCTCAATATGGTGAACAATTGTGGCGAGTTATTTCAAAATCCTTAGAGATATTGAATGGACACAAAATAAAGTCATTAGCTGGTAATAACATGAGCTCTGCACAGCATGGAAGAAATAAGGTCAAATGCCTGTTGACCTCTAAGTGTGACCTTGACCATCAACTTAGATGGCAGAGACGTGCGCTCTGCCCAACGCCTCATTACTGTGAATATGTGTGGCAAGTTGCTGCAAAATATAGTCATACTACCTTTGACCTTGACCTTTAAATGAACTGGCAGAAACATGTTCTCTGCACATACTCTTAATATGGTGAACATTTATGGCAAGTTATTTCAGAATATCTCAAGTGGTTAGTACATTTGTGACAAATTGACACACAGACAGACTGACAGACAACCCAAGTAAAAACAATATGTCTCCCCCATTACAATACATAGGGGATATATACTTATCCAAATACTACTTTATGTTATCAGGTGCTTCTGTCATCATAATGAGTAAGTCATTTTGTTTTCCTGTTATTGGAGTTTTATGCCATTTTCAACATTATTTCAGTTATATTGTGGCAACAGTTTACTTATTCATAGTTATCCCTGGGTAAATAAAACAGTATTAGGCTAGGAAATGTGTTTTGCCCAATGGCACTCCACCATGACTGCTATGATCGAATTACAGATGCCAAGTTCAAAATCCTTAGCGCTCACTGTTAAGTGACGACATATTCCTTAGGGGTAAAACAACACCTGAATGGGACAAACTACTTAATGTCTATTTGAACTCGGTTTTATTTCACACAAAGAAAACAATCCAAACTCAAATTGTATGGAAATAAACGCTGATGCAGGAAATAAACTATTGAAAAATACCTAATTTGGGGAAAATAAAATATTTTACAGCTATCTGAAATATTGGTTAATTCATACAAAGAATTATAAGAAATATACATGTAGTGTTAAATAACTATCAATTAAACTATCAGTTATAAATCTACATATTAAGACACAAATTATTTTGATTAATCACTGCAAATTATTTGAATATTTTGCTAATTAATTAGATCTAAGTTAATTCATAAATCAATATGACCCATTAATAATGGTAAATGAAGCCCTCAAACTTTGCATGATAGCAGTTTTTGTATAAAGTACATAAAGATTTTAACCTTTAAGCTAGTACTATATTTTCTAAGGCTTTCAGAATAAACAACATCAATAATTTTTTAAATACAAACAAATGAATCAGTAATAAATTGGAAGAATGGAGAAATAAACTATAAAGGATTTCCCCATTTTCAAAATATTTCAAAAACTCACATACAAATGTGTAAAAATGCTATCTTAATTAGGGTAAATATATGCTTTTTATTTTCACTTAAATGCTTTTATATTTTATCTAAGATTGTATCAGGCCATTCTATATTAGAGTATTTTTGGTGGTCAGGTACTAATTAAGACAACTTCTGACCTCAGGCTGAGGGTGTCTCGCCCTTCTTTGAAAACTGCATATCAAATGGTATCAATATGCAATAAACCCTGATGAAATGTAAAAAGTAAGTGAAGATCAAAGCATTGTTGTCTTCATGTCATGATAAATGATGCAGACAATGTTCTGACTAATTTTCATGAAGACTGGATGAAAAAAATGACCTTTACAGTGTCCATGAGTGTTCACAAGGTTATTCAAACATTTGATCTATTGACCTAGTTTTTGACCCCTGGATCCCGCTACTCATGAACTAGTTTTTAATTTGACCGAAATTTGAAGGAGACAAATGCTATGATAAACTTTTAAGATGATTGAATGAAAAAAAGGCCTCCAGAATCAATGTTAGCCAAGGTTAAGTATCCTAACCAAGGCTTTATTCTGCAGAACCCCTATTACCCATTTTTCAACACAATTCAGATATGATCAAAACTAATGTTCTGCAAAAGGATTCATGAAGATTGAATAAAAAAAAAATTGACCTCTACAATTGTTGGTAACCAAGGTTAAGTTACAAAACCAAGGCTAAGTTCTGGCCAACAATAACCTTGACCTCGTTAATTGCTGTTGAATGATGTCCCATGACCCAACAATACATCTGACAAAGTTTCAGAAAGATTTGATCAGGGGAATAAAAGAGAATTGAAAAGGTGGCCACCGTTGCCACCATCTGAAAAGTGACTGCTTAAAATATAATGTCTCACTCTTCATTCGCTGGCATACAATTTTTTTTTCCATCATGCAAAATCAATTTGTCAATTCAGCAGCAGACACTTCAAAAACATTGAGGCTAATTGGCTCATTCTCTGACTCTACCAATAGTATCCCAACAGTCACCTGCTGCAGGAATATGTGTCCAAATGCAGAATAATTACAAAATATAGAATGACATTTGACTATGACATCATGATCTGTTTACAGTGACATTTGACTATAACATCAGGATCTGTTTACAGTGACATTTGACTATAACATCAGGATCTGTTTACAGAGTTCTAGAATGACATTTGAGTATAACATCAGGATCTGTTTACAGTGACATTTATCTATAACATCAGGATCTGTTTACAGAGTTCTAGAATGACATTTGACTATAACATCAGGATCTGTTTACAGTAACATTTGACTATAACATCAGGATCTGTTTACAGTAACATTTGACTATAACATCAGGATCTGTTAACAGTAACATTTGACTATAACATCAGGATCTGTTTACAGAGTTGTTGCTTGCTTTAAAAACAATAACTTCCAGTGCTGGGATGTTCAATGGTTTCAATAGTTTCTATAATCCTGTTTCTGATTTTAATAGCAATTTGTTTGTATAACTGATATTATTTAAGACATTTCAATCTGCAGTATTGTGAAAGGTGACAGCATAAATGGTAATAGTTCCCGACATGCGTCACATTTTTACACATCTGAAAACATTGTCGTTAAAGAATAAATTTCCTTTTGTCACAATTTTTATCTTCTTCAATAAATACACTTACATTCTTAGAAATTTTCCACATTTTTGTCTTGATGTTATCAAGATCTTCTACTAAAAATGTGTTGTATGTGGGAAAGGGGTAAAGATAGATATAGTTTGGGAAGTACAGAGCTAGCAGCTGCTAAGTCGTAGAATCATAATTACATTATTTCTATGCATATGTATCCAAAGCTTCAGTGCGATTGCCGACGGTAAGCAGCCGGCGGTGTTCTTTTTCATGCTCTTTGTGATTGTGTTGGTCAACTGTTAATAGTTGACGATGGGACTGAAGCGTGTAGTAACTTTCTTCTCTTTGTGAATGGACCTGAAGTGAATAATGTACATGTCTCCAGAATTATAATTTTTGAACCATTTCAATGCTTAACCTTTCCCTCATACGACAATTCTGCAGCTGACGACTTTGAAAATATTTTGTCAAATGAAGAAATTGCTCATAATGAGTAATTTCTCCATTTGTCACAATGATTTCAACTCTATTCAATAATCATACTATTATTTATAGAGATTATTATATATTTTGAACTTGATAATTTCAATGTCATCTGCTGCAGACTTATTTTGTATGTGGGAAAGGGTTAAGTGTCCTCATATTGACCAGCAGAATGTTTGTTATTGCACGCCCTTTGGCATACATTATTTCTCAAGAGGATGACAGTGCTATTTGAACCTTTATATGTCTTTACAAATTTGGAATATGTTGGAAAGGGTTAAACCTAACCATCAGAGTTCAATCTATTAAATGTCTGAAGGACAACAACGCATCTGTTTACAGGCAAGCTAAACATGTGGCCATGCCATGCCATGCCCTTTTGGACACAGATATCAGGAAAGACAACAATACCAATATAATTTTATTAAATTTGCAGTAAAACCCAAGAAGTAAAACATATTGGTAAGGTGCCATTTCTAGTAAAAAGTAATATATTAACCACATTTCCCATATACAATAAATCTGCAGCAGAAGACTTTGAAAACATGTTAAGGAAATCTATGGAAACTCTCTATACATGAAGATTTAAGCAATATCTCACTTTTCCATGTTTTTGTTGTAGATTTTGTCTAATCTCATAATGACATTTTATTCTGCAGATATTTCTAACAAAGAGGAGGCACTCAAAATATCCGGTAAGAAGTTATGGGCAAGATCTTGCCATTGTGCACCTGGCAAATATACTATTTGTTGTTTGTTTATAAAAAGCTTTCCCACATTTAGAAGATTTTTTAGTCATGTGCACAAGGTTCAATTTTAAAGCATTTTTGCAAAAGGAAAAATTGCTGGGAATAAGAAATTTCTCCTTTGCTACAGTTTTTAAATGTATTCAATAATAATGCTTTTACTCAAGAGGTTTCCACATATTTGGCTTGATATTTTCAAAGTCTTCTCCTGCAAATTGGTAATATGTGAGAGAGGGTTAAACATCAATGATACCATTGTTCATTTATCAATTATCAATAGGAAATGGCGTGACCTGTTGCAGTCGGATACATTTATCATTTCAAAGACTTTTGTTAAAAAGGAAATTAATGCATAATTCTGGAGATAATGTTTAACTTTTCACTGAAACAACAGATAGTTTTTTTATTAGGAAAATCAGCAATGTCCCCTGGCGGCCAATTGATATTCAACAAATCTGAATAATTTCAACAGTTTTGGTATAGCGTTGAAAATAAGCTCTGCCCCCCACATTCATAGTTTTCAAAGGATAAAATAATATGAACATTTTGGTAGAAAGTTCCCCAAGGAGCATCTCTGTCAAATAATTTTCAAATCGAGCCAGTAGTTTTGGACAAGAAGATTTAAAAAAAAATATTCTTTCCCTGACATGACATTTTAGTGTTTTTTCCATATACATGTATACTTTGTATAGTAATTGTTCCATTTTCTATAATGTTAAAACATAATGCTTCCATCATATACCAGTTCATTCCTTTTTTCTTCAACATTTCATTGAGCGATTTATTCCCTTTTCCTTAATGTCGTCCATTTGCAGAGGTAACAAATGGTATCTTTAACAGGAAAAGGGATACAAACTTGTGTCAATGTGAATATCATTTAAACCTCGCAGGAGAAGACTTTCAAAACAAATTGCCACTAGCGTAAAACATCTTCAATGGGTTGAACTATTTTATAGAATTAAACAGATTGTAGCAAAAGGAAAAATTGCTCATTATGAACCATCTGTTACAGAGGCGTCTAAATACCTATATATTCGGTAAAGATTTAATATAAAAATGGAAGAGTGCTTACAGTTGAACCATACTGTTAGGATTTTCAAAAAAGTCAAGTTCAAATGTCATCGAAAGTTAATCTTATATCCTAGGATTTGTCCTATGATTAGGATGTTGACCGAGCGATAGGCATGTTTACGAATGGATTAGCAAAACACGATAATCTGAAGTTGATGATCTCTCGAGTCATAAACCACTCAACTAACACTGCACCCAGGAACTTGGTGGTCAACCCTTCTTCTCCATATTTGAAAAAAACAACATTATGGTCTCTGCATAATGTATCAATCCAGATCAGCTTAAGCATGCCACAGAGGCTAATATCTGGACAGACACTAAATTCGCCTACTGTGGATTTTTCTGTTTCAGGAATAATTACTCTATAAATGTACCACTATCTCCCAGAGGAGAAATGTGTCAGCCCGGACCAGTCTGCACTGACTGTGCATGCAGGCAGATCTGGGTTGATACACAAGCAGAGACCATTGTTGATTTTCTCATGGGACGGCTCATTCATATTGTGACATTATGTATTAAAAAAGTTGTCTGCTGCAGATGCTTCAATTATGTCTTCGTTGGAGAAAGTTAACTAAGCAATCAGATCTCTGTTGCTCACAGAACTTGTAAAATTAGATCTATAGACCTTGACCAATTGTTCATCAACACTTTCCTGCACATACAGACACATTTTGCACATCTGCAGCAAACAATTTTTGACAAAACTGTGGCAATTGAGTTAAATTAACCATAAAGAGCAAAAAACGCTTTTTTCAAAATGTTTCAACTCTAATTCAACAATCAAACATTCATCTATCGGTACACATGTTTTTCATATAAGAAGTCCGCTTCAGATTTGTTCTATGTGGAAAAGGGTTCATATTCCCAAAATAGGTGTTTTGAACCCCTTTTCAGTTATGTCACGGATAATACTACAAATAGGGCCTGTACTGATGTTGGGTAATATGGGAAACAACATGAGTAACTTCTATTCAGGGTAGATTTGACATCACTGTTCTTTGTGATCTTTTTATTACAAAATTGAAGTCGCGAAAATTGGTGCTCTATTTTCACAAATAAGCAAGTGGTACCATTGTCAAAAATGTGGTGCACACTATTTATTCAATGTCACAAACCAAATGACAAATAATGGAAATTGTGGAAGGTTTTTCTCTATAATGAAAACTCTGCTGCTTTCTAAGATATACAAAGGAATTATGGTAGACGGAAAGCCATGCATTCAAGTTTGTGACAACAATAAATAGAAAAAATATGTTTTATCTCTAGGAATTAATTCTGCTGATTACCTTAATTGCATGCACCCTTTCAAAGAAGTAATATTTGTTTATTTGCGATGACGAATTTAAAGGTTATGGTGCTGTTTGTCCAGATTTAATATATTACAGTTCATAAAACAAAAATCAGAACAACCAAAACCAAAGCCCCAAGCTTAATTAAGATTTCACCAAGGTCACAGTAACATTACCATCACAATCATAATAAGCTTGCGACTTACTTATTTAAGCATGCAGTTTAAGTTGCGATAGGAACATTTGCTATCTTACCTTCATGCATGCGCAACCTTATTAAGATTGTGCAAGCTTGCATTTGGAACAATTAAAAATCTTAATTCCGAGCTTGTTAATCACAACCCAGACAAGATTGGGCAGGTTGCAAGCATACAAGGTAGAGCGAGTTCATGCAAGCTTGCAAGATTGTGCAAGCTTGCAATTGGAACAATAGCTATCTCAAGATACTTATGAGCTTCATTTGACTTGTTAAACAGAAGTTACTATGACCTTTAGTGAACAACATTTTCAAGGAGTTATGACACATCTTATACTTCAAGTGTTCATGATTATATTATCGAGTTTTACCCTTTCCCACTTGCAGACACATTCTCACACATCTGCAGTAGACAACTTCTGTAAACATTGTGACAACTGGAGAAAACTTCTCATATAAGTAATTTCTCATTTAGCCACAATTATAATGCTTTCAACTCTATTCAATAATTATACGTTCATTTATAGAGATTTGCGTTATTTTTATGCAGATGTTGTCAAAGCAATCTACTGCAGATTTGAAGAAAAAGGCCCATAAATGCTTTAAGTGGGAAGTCTTAGTATATTACTTTTCTGTTTAAATATACCTTTAGTACAGTTAAGTACCTTCATAATGATAATACGGAGATGACATAACCCTTCCACTTACCCTTTCCAATAGATACAAAAAGTAAAAAAAAGACGACTTTGAAAACATTTCGGTAAAATCTCTATAAAAGAAAGGATAGTAATTGAAAACAATGAAAAAGAAATTGGCAAATAGACAAATTGCTCATTTGGAGTATTTGGAGCAATTTCTTCTTTTGTCACATTTGCTTGCAAAAGTCACCAGCTGCAGAGTAGTCATGTGGCGCCAACATTTGTCTGTAAGTGGGAATGTGTTTATCTTGTCCTAATGATATGACTATTGCAGAAAGACACTGATTGCTTTATTGGCAAATAATATTATCTCATCACACTTGTCAAAGTGATAAACAGAAATATATCTTCCACTCATATCACTTGTCAAAAAGTTTAAAATATAATAAATGGTAAAGAGCAGAGAAAGCCAGTAAATAATATGACTATCTTTGAAATTGGCTAAACCTTTCTCACATATAGACAATTTCAGACGCCTCTGCAGCAGACGTCTTTTGAAAACTCTGTGACAAATGGGAAATTGCACATAATGAGCAATTTCCCCATTTGCCACAATGTTTTTAACTAAATTTAATAATTAAACTGTAATGAATGAAGATTTTTCACATTTTTGAAAATATGTTTTCAAAGTCGTCTGCTGCAGATTTGTTGTATGTGGGGATGGGTTAACTGAAGGAATCTTGATGTTTTTGACAAACTGAAGGTCAAGTGATATGATTACTATAGAGTTATTTAATTAACTCTTTCCAACAAAAATGCTGTAGCAGACAGCTAGCTAGCTATTAAAACATCTGTGCAAAAATGTGAAAAATCTCCATAAATGTGAATCTATTTAGTGAGATTAAAACATTGTGGCAATAGGTGAAAGTGCTCACCATGAGCAATTTCTCCCTTTTTCACAATGTTGTCAAAATTTGTCTGCTTTAGATATATCTGCAAGTGGGAAAGGGTAAGTTAAGATGGGAAATAGTTTGGTAACTCAGGCCAGGTATCTGCCCATGGTCATTGGCTGACATTGGCTGAGTATAACTGAAGAACACAAATTCTCATTTTCTTAATTTTCTTAATTTGTCTTTCTCCATGGTGTAGTGGTTAGATCTTCCACCTTTGGAAACTGGAGACCAGTTAAAAGTGTTCCATCCGCTGGCCAATCAAACCAACGGCTTTGAGAATGGTAGTCAAACTTGTCTTTAGCTTCCCTCCTTGATGCTCACTCACTGGGCTGCTTTAAAAAGGTTTCCCTAACACAAGTTTGATAGTAGTTTTGGCTTCCCTCCTTGATTCTCAGGGCTGCTTAACAATGGTTCCCCTAACACAAATTTGACTGTAGTTTTGGCTTCCCTCCTTAATGCTCAGGGCTGCTTAAAAAAGGTTCCCCTAGCTAACACAAGTTTGACTGTAGTTGTGGCTTTCCTCCATGATGCTCAAGGCTG
>JAUELF010279780.1:0-10480 GCA_031471495.1 Clinocardium nuttallii | reverse complement strand
GAAAACATAGTGACAAAAGAAGAAATTGCTCAAAACCAGCAATTTCTCCTTTTGCCACAATGTTTTCCACTTTTAGTAATAAGTTATACATTCAATTAAAGAGAATTTCTATTTTTTGACAAAATATGTTCAAAGTCGGATGCTGCAGAATTGTGGTATGATGTAAAGAACGTGACTGTGGGTCTCTGCTTGAAGAAATCTAGACAACAATTTAGAAACAATCTATAAAATGAAGGACCTGTAATTGAAAAGAGTAGTATATATGTACATTGTTGCAAAAGGAGAAATTGCTCGCTTTTGTCACATTGTTTTCAAAAGTCGTCGTCAGAAAGCGTCTGTAAGTAAGTAAGTACACTATTATTATAGTGACATGTGTACATATGATACAAAAAATACAAACATCAAACAATATAAACAGCCGGCCGCGTAGGGCCTAAATATCAATTGTGTTTAACAATATCTATAGGTAAGGTAATGCGTACTTTATGTACCTGTATGTGGGAAAGAGTTAAATTGGGAAGAGAGTAGTGGTTTATAAACGCGGCAGGCATTGTAAATTTTATGTTCTGTAACTTATTGGAAATAGAATGCGTGGGACGCCCCCGCGATGACTGTGGCATTGAAATCAGATTTTGCGATTGATAATATATATAGAGGTTACAATACACCAACAAAAAAATACTTCTTTATTTCCATGTAAATCGACAATTTTCAGTCCTTAATTGTCACACTTTCTAAGCGTTTCTCATGTAGAACACCAATATCATTGAAAAGAGTTACCTCCTAGCTTTAAAACAATCCAAAGAAAATGTGGTCATGCATTATGCAAGAAAGAACTCACGAGGCAAAAATGGTTACCGTCATTTTAGACCAAATCGGCCCCGGACAAAACCGGTGTTCAGCATTCTCTTCTTTCACTTGCAATCAATGTCAAAATACTAAAAGTGATTAAAATCAATAATTTCCAGTGCACCCTTACACATTCACAATGCATTTAAACTCAATGTCATATATTCAATACATTCTGGTGATGGTATACACTAATTTCTACGTAAACAAAGTTTGTTTAGGGACTATAGTACTATGGATCAGCAAGTCAGCGGATGTATTTAGCGTAATTGACCAAATAAGTCATTCGGACTACCTCGGTGATAAATCAATCTCGGCATTCGGACTCTGGAATGAATGCTACACCAATCTCGGCATTCGAACTACCTCGGTGATGAATGCTACACCAATCTCGGCATTCGGACTACCTCGGCGATGAACCGGATTATGTAGGATTACGGAATTACCCGTGAGTTCCGATTGCATCGATAAGGGAATTTATACTATTTGAATTTCAGACAGTTTTCAGCCGACATTTTCTCGAATAGAAACATCATTTGATAAACTTATACAACGATATAATTCCAGAGGGATCGTCTGTAGACAGACGTTATCACCACGGTTGAGGTGCTATAGGTCATTGTCCACAGCACATGAGCCGCCCCGCGAGAAAACCAACATTATGACATCTGCGTAATGTATCGACCAGAGCAGCCTGCGCTGTCCGCGCAGACTGATCCGGGCCGACACATTCCGTCTCCGAGGGATAGAGGTATAGAGAAATGATTTATGAAACAGAAAATCCACAAGAGGCGAAAAGCGTCTATCCGGGTTAACATGCACGGCATGTTTAGACTGATCCGGGTCGATACTTTACGCAGAGACCACACTGTTGGTTTTCTCGCGATACGGCTCATCTCAACACCACAACACACGTTTCTCCTCAGTGTGTCCCTTCTAGGGGCGTTTGTTACCATACAGCAGTTATCGATCTATGGGAACACGGTGGTTATAAGTACGTCTAGTTTATGTCTCTAACACGATAATTGGGCTTAATTTATGAACACTTCGCCAAACGTACTAGTCGAATCAATCAAAAACGGACCTTTATCGCCAATGTTTCCGTTAATAAAATAGCCGCTCTTGGTTATTGAATATGTGCCGTTATGGAGACGGCATTAAACGCCTTAAGCCGTTCCGACATACAAACACATCTGCAGTAGAAGACTTTGAAATACATCTAGGAAAAACATTATCGAGACTCTATACATATGACAGAACAGTTACTGAATAAATTTGTGTCAAAAGGGAAAAATGTCATTACAAGCATTTTCATGTTTTGCCACAATGTCTGCGACCCATATTTTGTAATAGTTCTAATTTGACAAAGTAAAACAAACGTTCATAATAAGATAAACGTTGTGTTTCATCTAAAGACATTGTCTCTTTTCTCAACTTTATTTTATAACGCGTCCCCTACTAAAGGAGCCACAGTGCTGATGTATAAAAAACTCTAATTACTCGAGATTTTGAAAAAAAAATAGAATTGAATTGCTTTGATAATAAAGGTTTTCCGTTTACGTTACATCCATTCCAGTGTAAATTACCGGTACTACTAGTAATATACCGGTAAACATCAGAGATCCTGATTACCGGGTAAATGACCGGTACGCCTATTAACTTTGAAACTTCCTTTTACTTACAAAAAATGAAAATAGAACATTAGAAATATCATTGCAAAAATTAGATTATTCTCTCGTGATTTAAATATAGAACAAGGTGGACATAGAAATATTCAAAGGTGTGACAAGATATGTACAATGTGCCCTCTCAACGAAATTGAAGATGAATTTCACTTCATACTTATTTGCCCTCATTATGAAAAAGTACATAAAGGAATTTTATTTTAGACAACCAAAGTTTGGGGATATGAATACTCCGGTACAATTGAAAAGGTTCAAGTCGACTTTTGTAAATACTTTCTAGGGGTTAACAATTCTGTTAACAACAATGTGGCGTTAGGTGAATGTGGGCGACTTCCTTTATGCATAGTGTATCATACAAACTGTATAAAATATTGGTGTAAACTATTACAAATGCAAACATATCGTTACCCTAAAAATTGTTATAAAATGCTTAAGTCACTTGATGAAGCTGGTAGGCAAACTTGGGCATCAAGTGTTAAAAAACTTCTTTTTAGATATGGATTTGGTTTTGTATGGGTATCTCAAGATGTTGGAGAAATAAATATTTTCATAAAACAATTTAAACAAAGATTAATAGATTGTATGAAACAGAACTGGCACAGTAGTTTTGATGATTCGCCTCGTTGCGATACTTATACATATTTTAAAACCCAGTTAAACCCAGAGATATATATGCGTAGACTTGCCGTTTTTACATAAAAAAGCGACTGCCCGTTTTCGGTGTTCCAGTCACAAGTTAAAATTAGAAACCGGTCGACATCATAATATTGTTAAAGAAAATCGTTACTGTCCTTATTGCCAAACTATTGAAAACGTCTTTATATTAGAAAATGAATATCATGTATTTTTTAAATGCCCTATATACTCAGATTTACGTCAAGACCTTCTATTTTCTTGGTACTCTGGTGGAACTGATCATTCAAATGTTTACAATATTCTACAACTAGAGGACACTTTCATAATAAGAAAAGGCTCATATTGCATATATTGTATTTTAAAAAGAAATGAATTACAAATATAACACGTATACTGTAGACGTAACTCACATACTTTGCTGTAAATAATGTTATGTATTGTGGGCCGGAGGCCTTTATTTACACAATAAAACTTGTGTATTGTATTGTATTGTATTAAGTGAAATCCGCAAACCCTGACTAGATAACCTGTTAATATTGTACACAACAGTAACTGGTTAGCTTACGGCAGTAATACGTCACCATAGCTTACTACGGATACACCAATCAGACTGTCCATATCTACCGTAATTGAAGACTTGGTAGTATTGACGTATCCTCTTAGCGCAGTCAGTGATGTGGGGGAAAATATTATGCAGCATGGATCAGTGTCATAATAACTAAAGTGTATGCTAATACACTATCATATTTTTTCACGAACCTAGCAACCATCGTAAATACTGCGCGATAAATCGTAAATATTTATTTATCAAAACAATTCAAAGCAGTTGTTTTTTTCTAAATATAATCCAGAAGTGTTTAAAACACAGAAAACGACACATTTTAAATAGCCAACTTCATAAATATGCAGTTCTAACATGATTATGGGAAACTGTTGTGTTGGGAATCGTTCCTTCGCCGGAGTTCTGCCCTTTCAAGCTCGGCAAACTCGCGTCCAAAACAATAATTTCCCATATACATAGTATGTAGATGCAATAACCTTTAAAATGGGAGGATGAGACAAGGCTCCAAAACTACAAAAGTTATATCTGTACTCGAGTATCTGATTGTTCGAAAGCAAAATCGTTCTCTAAATTGACTAATCATGCCTTATTGTTAGCATGTAGTTCACTTTCGAGCACTAAGAACGTTTTTAGAGTTTTACAATTTCGGATTCTGGGTTCGAACCCATGCCGGATCATACAAAGGATTTAAAAATGGTAGTAACTGCTTTCTTTCTAAGAGCATTCAGGTGTGGGGATAGCATTATATATGATGCAATCATTGTCAGGATACGTAGTACTGTTTTGATTGATTTGGGATTTTAACGCCGTTTTTAACAATTTCTCAGTAATATCACGGCGGCCAATTAATCTACTCATGTGATTCCTGGCTTTCTCACACCAGGTCTCCACACAACAATATTCAAAAAGCGTCTGGCTTCTTTTCCACATAGAATAAGCCCAATGGTGAAAGACAAATTACGCATTTCGCATTGACTTTTGTCAAACGTAGGAAAGAATGTTGGCAAAGCCAGGATTCGAACTAATACTAGTGTTTAATCCATGTTACGCCATGATAAAACTTGAATGATGTTGAAAATAACATATTTCCGTATGTTTAGACAAGGGGATGTATCACTTAGAAATTTATAAATGAAACATTAAGCAGGTTATTTGATCGTATTTATGGTTTATTTGAAAACCTCATCATTAAAAAATGAATATTGTTGTTTATCTTTTTACAGGTATTTATAATCGGTCCCGACTATAAACTAAAATTGTATATGGTATATCCCCCAACGACTGGAATACACTTTGAGTAAGATATATTTGTTGATATTATATACCTGCCTTTGACCCCCGTGTAGAGGTACATCAATGGCGGTTATCCGTCACGTGTCTGATATGTTTTAAGAAATAGCCCTCATGTTCAGGTAATTTTAAATGACTTGCAGTTTTAACCCTTTCCAACAAACAGTCGCTTTCTGATGTCTCATTTGACAACATTGTGGCAAAATAAGATATTGCACATAGCGAACAATTGCTCATGTTGTCACAATGTTTACAATTCTTTTTGGTGAATAAACTTTAATTTAAAGATGATAACCATATTTCGACAAGATGTTTTTCCAAATCCTCTGCTGCAGTTTTATTGTATGTGGGAAATGGTTAACTCTGGTGAAAGCACTTGCTTGTTCAATTGTTAAGAATTGTTATCTATGCACAAATGTCGGGAAAATACATATTTAATCATGGCCTTTTTAGAGGCTTCATTATGTGCTTAGTGAGGTAACCAGCAGAGGAGGAGGGCTTATTTTCCTTATGTGTATTGAGTTAAAACATTGAAAACTATTAAATTTCAATTAAATCGGAAAGGCGATAAAGGGACATCGTATTCCTCTTGATTGTACTTATATTATCTATGTTTTATTTCCACATGCATATGTTTTATGATAGAAGACACAATAAACACACATAATTATACTACCTGTTTTCTGACAAGAAACCGCTACTTTTAAAACCTAAGTACCTCTTACGTTTCTAAAATAATCAACCTTTTCAATGTAGTTTTTTCTTTCGCGTGTAGATTAAAAACATACAACAGCGATATGCTATAATTCAACCCCTCGCATATACATATGCTGAAGCAAACGATTTTTGAAAATATTGTAATAAAGGCGAAATTGCTTAGAATAATCAATTACAAAGGTTTTTTGTCTTCATATTCCTTTCAAAGATGTTTCCAACTTCGTCAGCTGTTTTGCTTTATGTGGCTGTATTGCAAAATTGTCCACAGCAATATGTGGCTGATTTCAATTCAGTTTGTATATTTGTTCCTTGTGTGCCCCCTTTCCAGATTCCCCCTGTCATTTAGACTGGTCAAAAACATGGCCGCAAAGGGACAGTTCTATTTATTGCGTTAGTGATTTAAAGTTGTCTTATGACTAGGGGGCGATACTGGCCCTCTTTGACCTCGCGTTTGTAGATTGATTTGAAAGTGTGCACTCACATTTCATAAATAAAGTACTTCAATATATCAACTGGATAGGGTTAGGGTTAGGGTTAGAAGGGTTAGGCCAACAATGTGTTATTTCCTTAGCTGACCTGAGCACAAAGGTTTTAAGGTGATAAATTGTTATATTCAACAAGTAGTACATTACTAGAGAAGTCACAGTGTTAAGATATATGCCAAAGGTTGTAACAGAATGCATAGGACGTTTTACTCATCAAACCCTCCTTAACATGAGACACGTGCAACTTCGGCGCCTTCAGCAATTTGATTAAAATGTGGTGATAAAAGAGAAAGATGCTCACAAATAGATAAATATTCCCTTTTCCTATAATGTATTCATATCTTTCCGATGTTTATACAGACCGTATATATAATATTAATTATATATAATTGACTCGTGGAAGCTGGCATGTAAAACTTACAATGTTAAGATACTTCTAAGTTTATGGCCCTATACCATTACATACTTGAGGCTTCAAATTTCTATTGGTAATGCTTTGTCATATTATTGTATAAAACATTTCCAATACATGCTAACGTAGTGTGATGATCCCTGTCCGTTTTAAACACACTAATCATGATAGACTATTGCGATTGTTAGATTAAACACAGTGATTTGATAAAGGTGTATTTCTTCTATAAACAATCGGATCACCGGATGTGTGATGCTATTGAAAGAAGATCCCTGATTGACGTTTGATCGAAGTTGATTCGAATCTCATTTGCATTGCTATGTTTGGTGAAGAAATCAAAAGATGGTTCATTGTCATTCCAGAGATAAATGTCCCGCACTACCTCAATCTGCTTATACTTATTAGTGAAATTCTACTATGATCGAGCATGGAACATTTCGATATTGCTGAATTACAGTGTCTGTGAGTACTATCGAATACCATTGTACTACGTCGAATTATGGTTTTGAAGAAATGCATTCTTCACCGAGGGGCTCATTTGTCCTTGTCTCGTCTGTATTCATCATTGGAGAAACTTGACCAGTGGCCCCCTGTTGACTCTGACTGCTGAGGAGATCCGGTATTTCATAAACAATTAAATTGCGAATTGATTAACCTGAGTCTTTGATCTAATTTCTGCCTGTCATAGTTGAATGTCGTTAATAGTTTCGTCTAAAGATTCGTGAGTTATTTATTTGTTTCAGTTAAGGCTTTTTATATGTCAACTTGTTTAACTCGACAATCAATATATTTCACGTTCAGATAAGATCTGTAAATCTGCTATCAGTCAACTTTTCCTTGATGCCATGTATGCCTTTTCTCATATTGACGGCCCGTGGAGGAGTTTGAATTGTCCGGGTGTCGATTATAAGAACTGCTGTTGAAATGGTTCTGTCAAGTTCGCATTGTTCATATTTGCTAATGATTGAGCATCAACAACAAAATAAATTGCTTGTTAATTATTTTGTTTACCTTTACGCTTTTTCTTTCGGGGTCGAGGGTTAACAGTCGACGAAGATGCTGAAGCGGGTGTTTTACCTTCCGCTACGTCGTTAAATAATCGTACAAAGGAGAATTTCTTTCCGTTTGATGTCCTTTTTGTCTTACTTTTCTTCGGTGGCATATAGACAAGCTATTTGAATATCCATATAATGTCTAAATTACATTTTTTGTTTGTATTTAATACTAAAAGCTGCACGAGTTCGAAAGTCCTGGCCGATATAAATACACGAGGCGTCGTTGTCGCTGTGTAAACCGAAAATTAGAGCATGGTATATCGATTTATATTAATACATGACATATGTATAACCATTTAATTAGTTACATATGATTAATTGAACATTTAGATCAATTCAGCCAAACAAAATGAAGCAGCATGACATGTATATATGTGCCTGGTTTCAAAACATCAACATTAAATCCTCATTGTCTATTTATAACACCTTAAATCTAGCTTTAAATGGTCAGATTGTCTTACAAAAATAAAGAGATCATCATATAGCAACGCCATTGCTTAATAACGTCTATCAGCTTATCCTTTATAATAGACAGCGGTAGGATCATTAGTAGAAATGATTGACTCTACTTTGCAGTTTACAATAGCTTGAAGACGAGTTTCCTTTTACGATAGTTTGTCCTGCCTATACTGCGTTGAGAACATAATATATACAAACGTAATACTATTAGTACGTTAAATGGATTCAGTTGTTAACCACTTCAAATATAAAAGTATTAAATGCCGTTGAATTACAATACATAAAGCTAATGAACACTAAAACATTTAATTAAGCAAGTTAATGTATAAGAATAAATTGCATGCATTATGATGTTAAGCATTATTTCCGCATTGTCAGTATCTGTAAATTATCCTATATATATGTTAATTAGCTAAATATTTACCTTTGTTTTATCCAATAGATGTTATATGTCTAAATATATGTATATCTGTATATTATACTATGTATATTATTTATCTAAATATATATTAATATGGAGAACCAGACACTCCAAGAAAGACACTTCAAGAAAGACATCCCAAGAACGGACACTCAAAGAACGGACACTCCAAGAAAATCCAAATAGGACACTTCAAGAAAGACACTCCAAGAACGGACACATCAGGAAAATCCGAATATGGACACTCCAAGAAAGACATTCTAAGAACGGACACTCCAAGTAAGACACTCCAAGAACGGACACATCAGGATAATCCAAATACTTATTATTTCTGTATTGGGCTGTAGGTCCATCAGGTATTGGACACCTCTATGCCATCTCAATACAATTCTTTTTTTAACTGTCTCCGAAGATATATACCCTTTTTTCACTGATAATCTATGCAGTTGTCAATGGTGACTAACAAACAGAATAGGGGAGGCAACGCCTCCCACCCTGAGTTACTTCGCTCCACAGATATGTTTCATGTGTCCGTCCTTGTCCTTTCTTGGAGTGTCCGTTCTTGGAGTGTCTTTCATGGAGTGTCTGTATATGGATTTTCCTGATGTGTCCGTTCTTGGTTTGTTTTTCCTGAAGTGTCCTTTCTTGGAGTGTCTTTCTTTGAGTGTCCTTTCTTGGAGTGTCTTTCTTGGAATGTCCGTATTTGGATTTTCTTCGTGTGTCCGTTCCTGGTTTGTCTTTCCTGATGTGTTCTTCTTGCAGTGTCCGTTCTTGGAGTGTCTTTCTTGGAGTGTCTGTGTTCTCGTTAATATATATTATCGTAGTCATGATATGTATCTAAATATATGTAAATATGTATTATCATATTTGTGTATTCATCTAAATAGATGTGTCTGTTTGTTTTTTCATCATATTTGTATGTTTAAATATGGGTTTTTTTTACGATAAACCATATGTGTTCATGTCATTATTCTTAAAGAAATGTCTGTTCTGTTCTGTTACATACCTCTTTGTAATTACCATTAACATACCTTTTGTCCAAAATGGCCACTGTCCATAAAACAATTAACAAGAGCCGACTTGCTTTTATATTCAAACATGCTATGAAGACATTATCGAATGTTTAAATACTTAAACAAAGAAAGATAAACAATTCTGAAATAAACCTAGACATTTTTGATTTATTCGCAAAAAAAATGTGACACTTTTTTAGAAAGAAATTACAACAATCTAGAACTTTATGAACGATCATATAAAGACCATGCCTGTTTCGGTGTTTGTTTGTTCCAACTATGTAGATCCTTGGTACAGCGCTTGTGTGTAGATGATGTTTTGCCATGAGCACAATGTGTATACCTATAGAATATTGTTTGACTATTGGCTGTAGGTGGTGCGGTTTGTGCTTATGTTTGGTATGGGTCTGCATATTAGATTTACAGTTTAAATCCGTTTTGACCTCTTCCCATTTAAAAGGTCA
Organism: Clinocardium nuttallii; assembly: GCA_031471495.1. Lineage (NCBI taxonomy): Eukaryota > Metazoa > Mollusca > Bivalvia > Cardiida > Cardiidae > Clinocardium > Clinocardium nuttallii. The sequence continues at coordinate 432 of JAUELF010279780.1, read as the reverse complement.
CTGTATATATGTATATAAATGCAAACACCTCTTACTAAGTCCTTGAAAGTAATATAGTCACTTGAAATTAAACTGTAATTCTTAAAATTAAATCAAACGCTCACGCTGCTGAAAGTCGTTCAGTCCTCGCGAGCTTAAACAACTCGTCTGATCGTCATCGTGTCTAATTACTTACTCAATACACTAGTAATATATATTTAGATGTTACCGATTTGCGAAAATACGTACAATATTTGTAAACGAAAATTATACAGCACTCTATGACCATAAATCAATTGAAAATTATTATTTTAGTGTTTTTGCATGACCACTATATATTTTGAATTCGTACTGCGGTCGTCTATTCTAAAGTTCGGATTGATTGATTTATTGGGGTTTAACGCCGTTTTTAACAGTTTCTCAGTCATATCACGGCGGCCAGTTCACCTACTC
>JAUELF010279770.1:0-10482 GCA_031471495.1 Clinocardium nuttallii | reverse complement strand
GGGGGAGGTGAGGGGGGATGGGTGAGACAGGCCTGGATTTTGGCCAGATAGGCGTAAATGTTTTGATTTTAACTGCTTGATAATCCAAATCGTCACACAAACCGGTTCCTTATGAGTCACCTATCAACGCATGACACCGTGTAGCGGTCATGTTGGATACAAACGAACTTCCGTTGTAGATAAAATACAGCGAGGATTACACGAAGGCAATGGTAACAATGGAGTATTGCAAGCAATACAAAAGTCCGGACACAAATATACAAGTTGAAAAAGGCATATTATTATGTCGAGTTATGCCCCTTGACATGCATGAAGTTCTAGCGTTGTAGACATGACATTGCGGAACTAAGTCTTCAAGTCTGATCTTTACCTTGACTGGTTATTGTGCTCGTCTTGATATGAGAAATTATTGTGTGAAGTTATATCAAACCCATTTAAGCATGTGGAAGACACAGTCCGGACACGCCAGAAAAGCCTAGAATGTTTGAACCCAAATTGTGATCTTGACATTGACTTTTGTACATTTTATCCCCACAATATTTGTATTGGACACAACCTTTGTAAACAGAGGTATAATTTAGTTGTGGTTCATGTCACGTGACCTCACAACTGTATCCGAATAGGAAATCGAGGAAATCCGATCTTAATCGGAACCTACCGAGCAGGGACAAACTATTTATTTGAACAATTAAAACATGAAAGCTTTCTCACACTACAGTCTAATTAGAATCAAACATCACTCATAAAGATTTATAAGGAAAAACAATTGTTATTTTACATTTTTATGATTTTCTTAAAAAGTGCAACTTTAAATAATCTGTCATTTGAGGAGATGATTTGTCACTCGGCTAGGCTCGACTCGGCGAGCGCTCGGCATGTTTAATTGGATTATCCCTGGTTTCATCCAGGTAAGAAATTGACCATTGATTGTAGAACTGTATAAACGCTGAAGTGGCGACAGTTTTGAAAATAACCATACAATGTAAAAAACAGCAAAATAGTTAAAGCGGAGAATGGGCTTGTAATCATGGTTTCAAATATGTATATATACATATATAAAAAATCATACTTTGTCTTGACGTGTTCAATGTCATTGTTTTTGCATGTAATCGTACATATTGTACATATTGTAATAATAATATATTCACAATGAATAAAGATTATGATTTTACCGGAGCATCTTTTTTACAATGTTTATCTTTTTTTTTTTAATCTTTATTTCCTCCAATTAAGAAGATTACATTTATAATACAACAATACAGAAAACACAATTGCTACAACTACAAGGGAAAAAATAAACAAAAAACAAACAAATAAAGAAACAGATAGGATAGAATATAAAAGGAAATAGATAGTTACATGAGTTTATGTTAAGGCACGTACCTTTAAAGTGCATAAACCATTGTACCTTTCTAATTGCATAGAAGGCTGCCACTGACATATCAGTCTTATTAGACATATATCTGCGACAGCCCCATGCAAAACAGTAATAATGTTCATGAAGTTCCCATACTAGAGAACTTAAGCAAAACGTAATAAAAAGCGTTCAATTAGGAAATGGATAGATAATGCACAATAGAGACGTGCACTCATGCAACCATCTGATCACGCATATTATGATAAGAGTATATACGTGTTCATACAAACACAAAACGTGCGCCATATCTTAGCATACGTGTCAAAACATACACACATACTTATTAATGTATACATAATATAATGTGTACGACTATATATTTTATTGAAATAACTATTGGAATAACTATTGAAATAACTATTGAAATAACTATTATTAACTATTGAAATAACTACATCTTAACATTAATTTACATTATTATAATAGCTTCAACTCGTTTCATACTTACATTTGGGCTTGTATGCATACACGCATGTTTATATGTATGTGTTTCGGTACACCTAAACAGGCGTGGATTTATGCAATGAACTGTATACAATGTTTACCATTATTTTGTCGTACTATTTTGTATGCAACAACATTGGACTGATGACATTTTGAATAAACTCTAAACTCTATTATTTATTAGTTAGTAGAAGTTATCTATAAAAGAGTTAAGTAGGCGTGTTTACTCCCTACTGTATTTTCTTTCAGTTTGTTTTCGAAAGATAAACAAACCTATACCTTTCATATGTCAGGGTTCTCTTTAAAAATTCGACGTTTATAACACTTAACATAATAAATATGAATATATATTAATCGGGTCGAATAGTTTGAGTGTTCGTCAAATAGCTTACCCTTCCCCATATACAACACGTTCGCAGCAGACGACTATTAAAACATCTGTGCAAACATAATATGGGAACTCTCTGTAAATTAATCATTGAAATGAGTTGGAAACCGTGTGGCCAAAATGGTCAGGATGAGCAATTTCTCCTTTTGTCAGATTTTTTTCAAAAGTCGTCTGCTACAGATGCCTATATATGTGAGAAAAGACTGACGATTTAGGTTATTCTGTTCGCAAAATGAGCCGTTTCCACGAGAAAACAAACACTATGGACTCTGCGTAATGTATCGACTGAGATCAGCAGTCCGCGCAGGCTTATCCAGGCCAACACATTCCGTATCAGGGGAATGAAGGTATAGAGTAATGAGTCCTGAAACAGAAAATCCACAGGAGTCGAAAAATCGACATTTACGCTGACTCCACAATGTTGGTTTTCTCGCGTAACGTCTCACATATTAAAGTCTTCATCATCATCGGGGCTCTTATTTCAACTGCGTTTAGTAGAGACTCGGGTGTGTCTATGCATGCGTACATTCTCGCCAGGGTCTTCACGATTCGCTAACGTGTATAACATTGACCAAGAAATAACTGTAGACAACACAATATCAATACAGGCAAAATGTCAACTTAAAACTTAAAACAGACCCTTTTATGTTATAAACCCACGTATCCATGTGTATTAAGGCTCCCATTTTCATTGTACGACCGCCTCACTGGTGTAGAGGTAAAATAACCGCCTCGGGTGCGGGAGGTCGCGGGCTCTGTCCCCGGTTGCTTCCCTCCTTGGCGTTCAGGGTTGCGGGATTACTATTACGACTGACCGGCTGGTGTCAGGATAAATGGACCAGTAGTACTGGTAACTGACCCAGGAAATGCAGTGATGTAACGGAAATATTGTTGAAAGCGGCGTAAAGCTCCAACCAATATATCAATCAATCAATTTTCTTTGTACATTATTCAATTCTGATTAACATTTCGAAAATGTTACAGTTACTTCGAACGTCACCTTAATGAGGGAAAGGATTAAATTAATTCTTAAACCGAAAAGTTAATTCGATTTTGCTAAATGTAAATTCGAATATATAATTATAATAAAATTATCAGTGAATACTTACCAACATAAACTACTTAATTCCAGATTGCAGAAAATCCCGGCTAATGTAACAAAAACATACGCAAACGCGTGTACACACAACACATTCAACCAAATTAGGCAAACGCGACCATATAAAGTCACTTAAATATGTTGCTTTCTACCTTCCTGTCGTATCCAATTTATTTAATGAATAGAGAGAGACCTATTTATAGACTGCTGGCTACCCGTTTACGAAATGCGTTATTCGATACTGACGTTTGCAAAAACGCGACAGCTATAACATTGAATAGGTCAACTCTAACCTGAATAGGTAAACAAAATCACAGATATTTCTAATATCTCTCACACGAACTAGCCTGAATAATAAGTCCTTCTATCAACAGATAAACGATCGTGGGAAAAGAAGCCACATATAAAAGTGAAGTATGTGAAGGAATATACAGAAAATAATCCATAGACTGAGTAGTCAATGTACATGTATATGTGAATTATTTAACAATCGCCATATAAGGATAAAAGGATTGAATAATGGAGTGGTTTCTCAGGTACGTCGCTGCCTCCAGGTATTGGAATACGCTAGCGACTTGACAATTAAACCCTTCCCCTCATATACCATATATGTAACAGACGACTTTGAAAACATGACGACTAAAATATGGATTTGAGCCGTCCCGCGAGAAAGCCAACATTATGGCATCTGCGTAATGTATCGACCAGAACAGCCTGCGCTGTCCGCGCAGACTGATCCGGGCCAACACATTCCGCCTTAGGGGTATAGAGGTATAGAGAAATAATTCCTGAAACAGAAAGTCCACAAGAGTCGAAAGATGTCTATCCGGGTAAGCCTGCGCGGCATGCTTAGGCAGATCAGGGTCGACACTTTACGCAGAGTCCAGAATGTTAGTTTGCTCGGGAGACGGCTCATTTCTGCATAATAGGTGAATGAGTGTACAGACATGAGAAACTTGTGGCAAAATGAAAACTTCCTTACAAAACATACATTTATGATTTTGTCAAAATGTTTTCAAAACATCGTCTGCTACAGAGGCTCGAGAATTTCGTCTGAAGTGGGTAATGCTTTTATCTGCAAAGCTTGTACTCTCTGATTCCGATTTCCAAACATCGAATAACGCATGATATAATAGTTACACACTAGAATCAGCAAATGAAACTTCCTGGTCAATAATAACGATCGTTTCGTAAAGAAAACCGATTATATTCCCATACTTATCTACGAGTATTGGAGGAATTCTTTTAAATCAGACGCAAGTGTTCGATGTTAATTATATGACAAAGGAAGACCGATTTTACCAGAGAATTATCGATTCCCAAAGCTGTTATCTTGTCCAGGTACACGGGAAATTAACGCTGATGTGAGAACAATAGTTTTACCCTTTTCATACATGCAGCAAATCTGCTGCAGACGACTTTGCATACATCGAGACAAACATTTGATTTTTTTTAAATGAAGGTATAATAAATGAAAAAGAGTTGTGACACAGGGATATTATTGTCAACATGAGCAATTTCTCCTTTCGTCAGCTGCATAGGTGTGGAAGCGTTCTTTTAGAAAGCGGGAGGTCGGTGCTGGAAATCTCTGCGGGTCATACTAAATTGTTTTACCCTTTCCCATAATGATCTAATCAGCAGCACACGGCATTGCAAATATGCCTGTAAAACTATTGAATGTGTATTGTTGAAAATATATTAACAAGTTAATGTAGTATTGCAAGCAATACAAAAGTATCCTACCGTAAAAACATTTATAAGTTGAAAAAGGCACCGTATTCTGTCGAACCTCACTTGAGTTATGACCCTTGACATACATGGTCTTCTAGTGGTCCTCATCAAATGTGCGAAGTTCTAGAGTTGTATACATGACATTGCGGAACAAAATATGACATTGACCTTGTTAACATGGTAGTCCTGTCAAACAGTTCTCATTTTAACCTTTGACCTTTGAGTGTGACATTGACCTTTGAGGTACAAGCCACCTCATCATGGAGAACATGCGTGTCCAGTAACTTGAGAATCCTAAGATGCATGCTTGAGATGCGGACCGGACAATGTAGTCCTATCAAACAGCACTCGTTTTGACCTTTGACCTCTAAGTGTGACCTTGACTTTTCAGGTTCAGGCCTTGGTATTGTGCGATACATGCTGCCTCTGCATGAACATGTGCACTGAGTTACTTGGGAATCCTATGATGCATGGTTGAGATTCGGGCCAGACAAGATAGTTTTATCAAACATTTCTCATTTCGACCGTTGACCTTTAAGTGTGACCTAGACCTTTGAGGTACAGACTGTGTCTTGTGTGCCACATGTTACCACATCATGGTGAAAAATGTATGCCCAGTAACTTGGGAATCCTATGATGCATGGTTTCTCATTTTGTCTTTTGACCTCTTAAGTGCGACCTTGACATTTGAGGTACAGGCCTGGTCTTGTGCGCGATACGCCACCTTATGATGGTGAACATATGTGTCTAGTAACGTGGGAATCATTTGATGACTGGTTGCGATGCGGACAAGGTACAGTCCTATCAAACAGTACTCATTTTTACCTCTAAGTGTGACCTTGACATCTGAGGTACAGGCCTGGGTCTTGGAAGCGACATGCTGCCTCATCATAGTGAACGTTTGTGCTAAGTTTCTTGGAAATTCTATGATGCATGGTTGAGATGCGAGCTAGACAAGGTACATTCATATCAAATAGTACTCATTTCGACAGTTTAACCTCTAAGTGTGACCTTGACATTTGGGGAGAACATGTGTGCCAAGTAACTTGAGAATCATATTATGCATGGTAGAGATGCGGGCCGGACATGGTAATCCTATCAAACAGTACTCATTTTGACCTTTGACCTCTAAGTGTGACCTTGACACTCGATTTACAGGCCTTGGTCTTGTGCGCGACACGCTGCCTCGTCTTGGTGAACGTTTGTGCCCAGTTTCCTTGAAATCATATGATGCATAGTTGAAATGTGGGCCGGACAAGGTACAGTCCTATCAAATAGTACTCATTTTGACCTTTGACCTCTAAGTGTGACCGTGACAATTGAGGTACTGGCCTTGGTATTGTGCACGATACGCTGCCTCATTATGGTAAACGTTGTGTAGGGGACAAATAACCGGTTAATTAATTAATCGTATAATCTTCTGAACAAATCCGGATTTTGTGAATTTTGTCTTAAGTTATGATATCTTGGTCTTTTCCGAAACATGGCAACGGATAACTTTTCAATTCAAGAATACGAGTAATTTAAATACCACATAACCATATCGCTAATAGTAAAGCGACATGGTCACGGTGGGGTCAGTCTCTTCTACACTAAGGGGCTAAAATGGGGGCCTGGTTGTCAAGGAGATTGATCACAACTGCTTTCGATTATAATTTGTAAACATTTACTTTTAATATATTTTGTTGCCCACAAAATATACATACAGACTAAACGTTTAAGTTACAAGCATATATGTTATAGGCAAACGGGAAAACATTTAGTTTGACAATGACAGTTATGTATGTTTTTCATAATACACCTTATTGTACAGCACATTATATAGATTTTGTTTAAGAAAGCCTTAAATTAACTGTCCGAAAATATTCATTAGTAGGAGATGTCTCAATTATAGGTGATCTTAATGGTAAAAGAAACGATTGTATTTCCTTAGATCCGAGTAAATATGTTAACGATGATTCTGTCGACTCTCACCCTTATATTCTAAAACGACCTTCACAAAATAGTACAGTTAATACGTCTGGTCTCAGACTTTTAGAATTGTGCTCTTTTTCTGATCTTAACATTGTAAATGGCAGAATGGGTGATGATGCGGATTCGGGTGTAAGAATGGGACAACTGTTATTGACTATATTGTTTGTTGTAAAGAGTTATTTCCCTTGATACTTACTTTTAGAATACATGATTTGCAATCCTTTTCTTCTCATATCCGGTTTAAGTTGGCTTAACCATCTGCTGATACAGGACATGCCCGGGTGATAGATTAATATGGGAACGTGTGAGATCAGGAGAGTATAACAATTTGATACAAGCCTAAATAGGCTTTTTGTATGATATTGTGAGTCAAATCCAGTCGAAAAATATAAATATTGATGAAGGTATCAGTGCACAAAGACATTGTTTATCAGCGATCACATTGTTTGGCACGAGTACTCCCCTGCGTTGCACTAAAAACAGAAATCAAAAGTCCATGGTTAAATTAATACTGATTGTTCGCGAGCAAGAAAACAATTACGTGTTTCAAATAGAGTTTAATCGTAAAAGCATTTTGACCAGCTGAACTCTTCAGTAGAAATCATCAAGGCGTGTAAAGACTTAAAGATTAATCGGATAATGTTTTAAATAAATTCTTTAAATACGGTATTGAGTATTTAAAACCTATGGAAGCGTCCTAGTGCCACAGTCTGTTATATTTTTGAGATATGTTTTCTCGTAATTCCTATGTTTAAAATTAAAATGTGTATTAGTTTAACGGGCAGACAGTGAAGATATATATCAGGCTGTGCATATTTGTGGTTAGATTTATCACTCCACTTTCTACACACGTACATCGGAAATAGTGGAAATTATGTTTTCCTTGCAGGGTATATGAGCCGTCCCGTGAGAAAACCAACAGGTTGGCATCTGGGTAATGTATCGACCAGATCAGCCTGCGCTGTTCGCGCAGACTGAGCCGGGCCGACACATTCTGTCTGTGGGGGATAGAGGTATAGAGTAATGATTCCTGAAACAGAAAATCGACAGGAAGTGAACATTATCTGTCCTGGTTATCCTGCGCGGCATGCTTAGGCGGATCAGGGTCGACATTTTACACAGAGTCCACAATGTCGTTTTCCCATGATTATCAATGATTAGAGTGTAGCTGTATTGTAATGAAGATTTGTTGTAATGTATGACTGTACTACATTTTAAAATGTTGTAAGATAATACTTCTTGTTCAGTCTCACTTTGCCAACTATTTGATTTGTTTGACAACATTTTAGCCTTACTTTGCCAACCAATTAGTTTTTAACACCTCCGTCTTACCTGTAATAACACATGCGGAAAATAGACTATGTCTACCTAGTAGATAATATTTTTTATTTGTTTTATGAGAATATAATGAAACATGTTGTAGATTATTTTCCTATTTTTATCGTAACATTTATTATAAACGTAAACTATAACAGGATTGTATGTTTAAAATGCTTACGATTTAGCCGACGACCTTTGGAAACATTGTGGCAATATAAGAACTTTCTTGTAACATTTCTCATATATCATATTCAATAGTTATACTATGGTCCTGAGATTGTCCTTGTTTTGCTGTATATATATATATATATAATATAACATCGGCGTTCTGCCTCTGCAGCATAATACCTGTGAAATCTTTGCGGAAAGAAATACACATTTTACTTTTTCTACAAAGTATATAAATGATCTTGGGTTGCTGTTAATGTATTAAATCAAATTCATTTGTTGTTCTTTCTTTATAACTTGTAAAGGACATGTGTATTTGTACCAACCCATGTCATGTCTGACCCAGTGCTGTATTCAAATATGTCGACACTGGTTACATCTATGATTGGACAAGGCACTGAGGTTCTACAAAGAGGAAAAACACTATCTGAGCAGTTGTAGGATCTCACCTTTGTGTTTTATGTGCTTTTGGTTGATCAATCAAAAAGCACTCTGTATGCCAAGGCTTTATGAATGCGTCTGTAACTGTTGATTGGTTGGGGTTTAACGCCGTTTTTAACATTTGATCAGTCCCAAGCAACCGGCTGCTTTTCCACATAGACATAGCCCATTGGTGAAAGACAAATGACGCATGTCGCATTGACTTTGTCAAACGTCGGAAAGAAAGTTGGCCGAGCCGGGATTCTAGCTCACAACCCTTAGATTGACAGCCCGCGTCGCTATCGACTGAGCTACCGGGGCTCGGCTGTAACTAGTGAACATTGCAGAGCCGGATAAAACTGTACAGCAACGAAGGCTAAAATGTATCTAATCCTGTTGCAGTTGCCAAAAAGGATTTTTTTTTCATCACGCTCTAAAAGTATACTCTGTCTCCAGTATCTCATTGGTCAGAAACAAATTCCTTCTCAAAATTGACCAATCATAATCATTTATTATTATTTGGAACGTAGAATTCATTTCTGAGCACAGCGAATGCTTTCAGAGTTTTATAAAATAGTTTTGGGCCCAGCTCAACTACAATGATCAACCTTCAAAGTTTTAAGCAATTTTCCAACGGAGCAGGCAAAACATCAAAAATGTTGTAAATTGAGAAAAATCTTAAGGGATTTACCCATATTGACTGTCAATTGTGGTATTGCTTAATGTAAACATTATGGGACCATACATTTCACAAAGTAGGTAATTTCTCAGTACTAAATACAGGCCAGAATGTTTACAATATGACATTCAATTTACCTTTTTCCACATACAAAAGATAGGCCAGAAATACTTTGAAAACAACAAGACAAAAATATGAAATATCTCTATAAATGAAAGTTTCTTTCTTGAAAAGAGTTTAGAACATCGTGACTAAATGTGATATTGCTCATTATGAGTAATCAACTTTCGTCTAGTGGGGATGCATCAGATCCCATCCTAATGTGGGAAAGGGTTAAATAAAAAACATGCGATAATCCACCACTTTTTTCAGACCATAACATATTCTCAGATATAGATAATTTCACGGACCTTATTAAATGGCACAGTGACAATTATAGTGTGTCATTGTGGGAAAATGCTCCTGATTAGTAATTTCTCCTTTTACAAAAGATGTTCACCTCTGTATCAAAATAACATCTCCAATTTTCCAGATTTTAACATTTAAATGTTTTTCCACATTTGTTTTCAAAGCAGACAACTCCTAAATATGGTTATCAGGAAGGTTGATTGTTTGGTGTGTTGTGCTGCTTTCAACAATTGTTAAGTCAAATCAGGAATGTGTTTAACCCTTTCCCGCATACAAGTCAATGCAGCAGACAACTTTGAAAACATCTATTGAAAAGAAAAGGGAATATCTCTATTAAAGGGACTACACAATGAAAATTTATATCTTTAGAATGGGTAGATAATACCTAAACACAAAATCTGACACAACTTCCGAATTTCCACGATGCCCAGGTG
>JAUELF010279759.1:0-10175 GCA_031471495.1 Clinocardium nuttallii | reverse complement strand
CCCCCCCCCCCCCCCCCCCCCCCCCCCAAGGGCGACTTTTATTGGTAATTGCAATTATGTAGATACTCATATCTCGAAATAGATCGTCCCAATGAATGCAACATAGCACATTGATATTGATTTAGTTTACAGTAAAGGGTAACCCTGGGATATATAGAAGACCGATGAGAACTTGTAATTTAAGAAGGCAAGAGGAAAACGGAATTAACAACTGAAACCATAGAAATCATAACATTTAACTCCTGCTATGTGGGGACATATTCAGATGCTTACAATAAGCAGTTTCTCATTTTGTCTCAATGTTAAATGTTTCCAATTGTATTCAATTATTCAGCTTCAATATATAGATAGTTTCTTTGTGTCATTATATATGTTAAAACAAAGAGTTTGATAAGCAGCTGTGAAAGGGTTAACGTTATATCGGAGAGGCGAGTAAATCAAATTAAACCCTGGTATCGGCGTTATCAAACGGACTCCGAAATATAAGTCGTAAACACGATGTAGATATTGGACGTCGTTCATAAATTAACCCTAAACTAATGATTTGGTTTTCAGTATCTATTATTTGAGTACTGCAAGGAGGACGCTGTCATCATGCCCAAAGGGCCACACTTGACGACGTACCTACAATCTGGGGAGTATCTTAGATAGGCCATGTAGGTCGCGTTCTCCATTGACTTTTTGCCTAGATGCGGGCTATATTCGAAGTAATGAGGTTATATCTAACTCAGTTCTAAGCAAATTCCCACTTTTCAACATCAATGGCATGTACATTTCTTACAAAGACTTGCCAGAACCAGCCAAAAACACACACACACACACTGCGTCCATACAAACAATATACACACAAATTAGAAAACTATTGAATCACTCTTTAAACGCTCTGCCAGAAGATGATATAAGTGGGTTGTTAATATGTTGATATGTGGGACATTCTACGCATCTAATGAAAACAACTTATCTTTATGCCGTTCTCCTACTCTTCTTTCTTTTCGATGTCTCTATCATGGTATAGTTTTGGTTATTGGCTTCAGATATGTCAGGCTATGATAGCATATTGTCATATGAGAACAATGGAAATTGTGGCAAGTTTTAGGCATAGCACAGTCTCTTCACTATCAGTTTTGATTCACGTGGACAATATATACATAGCTATCGATGAAATAATAGAATTATAGCTCCAATTTCAACATGCATTTTATTCCAAAATCGAAATTAAAAAATACCCATGTCCACCTTAACTGGCTCAATTTTATCGATATAACTACATTGTGAACAGACCGTGAATCCTGAACTATAATTGCATAGCCGAAACCAATATAGCATTAGTAGATGTTAAGGACAATTTTCACTTTGGCATAATTTACACATAAAACATTCAGATCGGATTCCTTTTTGATTGACCTAGACAGACACTTCATTAACCTTGATCATGCTTGGAAAGATTTTAACCAACATTGTCTTACCATTCTTTGTAAGATTGTATTCGACATGTGCGAATAATACCTACTGGAATAGGTTTGAACGTTCACGTAATCTAATTGTATCGCGCTGTACATGTGTCAATTGATTTTTGATTCTTAAATAAGAGCTTCTTACACATTCAGGGGAACCGTAACAGGGTTAAAGTTATCGCTTTGTCAATTTCCTGTAAATAATACGTTTACAATAATCGACATATCTTCCTTAAGATTACACCGTAGCCGAATGGTAAGCGTTAGTGATTAAGAACACGGCATCGTGAGTTCGACCTCCGTTAGTGGCGATCATGCTGAAATGCTCTTGGACAAGGAGGCACATTACTGAGTAAAGTACCAGAGTGTCACCTCAGGAATACGTTTTACAAGTGGTCAACTTTTGGAAATGGTGTTAAACTAAAACATTTTGTTATGAAACGAAGATTTTTTGTTACTGACTTTTCGACATTATACATCCCTCATATTGAGAGAATAAGAAACTAGGAACAATAAACATTACAATGTGTTGCTAATTGTATAAAGCTAATGTTAAGAAAAACGACATCGCAGTTAAATACATTTTGTAAACAAACTTCACTACTTTAGTCAGGTTTTTTACGTATCAAAAAAGACGTCATCATCTCTGAACTATATCTAAACTATACTTCCATTTATCACATAACACCGTTAACCTTCACAGCAAATTTCACAGATGATGACTTTAACACACCACGTTGTCAAAATGAAACTCAATATATGATGCTTATCAGTGTATTGATGCCTATACATGTCGATCACGAATAATATTCATCCGTTGTAAAGTTAATAAACCACATCAACGTTGAGATTTTACCCTCTTGTTTGTAGTATTGTGTTGAACCTTACATTGTCTGTCACAGACTTGACACAAATAAACAGACTCGGGGACATGGATATACCACTGAGGCACCTGTCACTGAAAAGAGAAATCGTGGAATTCCTGATGAATGTGAGATTATACGGTCTCGTTTATAGGATTTGTTGAAGCCTTACATACATTGTCTGTCACAGACTTGACACAAATAAACAGACTCGGGGACGTTGATATAACACAAATCGTGGAATTCCTGATGAATTTGAGCAAGAAATCAGTCTATCGGTCTTTTCATCCATAATACATATAGATCTAGATCATTGGACTTATCCGTATATAATCTGATCATAGTATATACTAGTAATATTCTAGTAATAGTAATAGTCGAAACAATTAAATAATATCTTTAAAATTGTATGCATACAATGTAGTATAATGTTGATGTTTAGTAAAAGCTACATTTCCCTTTTCTGCATAATTAAACTTAATAACTGATACACATATATTCATCTGATAGTATTTCAATTCTCTCCCGTCTAAACATAATTTAATAGTTTTAGTTTCGATCACACTTGAGTCTAGACACAGTATAATTAAGGAAATATGTATTTACCATAAAATAAGAAGAGTTAGTTAAACTATTATCTGTAAAGCTTTGTTTAACAACTATTGCAATATCTACTCGGCTTTGATTCGCAATCTCTAGTCAAGATGACAGTTGATGCACTTGCAGCAGTCGAATCTGGAGATAATTGTGGACAAAGAGGGAATCTCTCGACACAAGCGCTTTCTCTTGTTCCCCCATTGCAATCAACTTTGATTCGTGAATCATGAACACGCATATATTGTATCAAAATTAAATTGAAGCCAATTATTAGTCAGTTCGCGGATATCGAGAGTACATGCAGATACTAAGTAAGAATTTGCTCAAAAATGGTTGTAAACTAAATAAGGTTAAACTAAGAAATGAATAACCATCGTGAAATAGTTTGCCATTTTTTTTGTATTTATATTCGCTGCGGTATCGATCTTAGTGCTTAGATACCGTTAAAGATATATTCACTGTTAACGTTCGGGTTTTGCTGCAGACATGTTAAACATGTTATTCTATTGATTGCGACAATCAATCATTTTCATTCTGACTTTAATTTGTTTTGATAAGGTATGTTCTGAGAAAAATGTAAAACATTCTGCAATTAATTTATAAAGATAGGTATCACGAAAAGGAACACGCCATGAAAACATACACTAATGAATTGCGATCAGTTAAATCCAAATAAGTCTGCGTCGACATGCTTTTTCATCAATCAATGTATATGCTATTTAAATCCAGCTCATAGCACTATCCTGGGCGTAGATGGAGACCGAGTATTACCAAAAAGGAGAATTTAAAAATACGCAAAATATTTCAAAACCTCTGTTTTGTCGAGGTCCAGGCACCATTAATTAGAGTCATACTTTAACATTTTGTTCCCCGCTGATATATTGCTAATATACAATATGTTTACAGTGCTGATTATGTATATAGTTAATACATCAATGACGGCTCTGTAATATATTTTATATCGTGATAAGAAGGCAAAAGAGGCGTACTAATGATACAGTAGTTTACCATTCAATTTACATTGGCAATAGATACCGCCATCTCACTTACAGAAAATAAATGAATCCACATCGTGTTATTTCTATAAACAAGACGATATTGCGGATGACGTAACGAGGTTTGCTCTTAAAATAAATGGATAATGCTATGGAGCAACTTGTCATTCGTAAGTCAACATTCGGTGTTCTGCTACCAATGAAGATACATATCCGACTGATCATCCGTCCATTCTGATCTTGGTCTATCCCGGTTCGCCACATAATATCATCTTGTTACCTTCTGATGAGTTGTCATATCCTAGCATGATTTTATAACTAAGCACTAAGGAAATAAATGCCATCAGTTAAAAAAAATAAAAATAAAACCCAATGGTTAACAGTCGTATGAGATGGCCGAATTATCTGTTTGGCGTCCACAGGCCAAGCTCTGTTAGATATATTTATAGGGTATAATATGAGGTATGCTACTCTAAAATGTTTTATTTTTAGATTTGTATGTCCATTGTCAAAAATGTAATTTAAAAATATATAACCAACATCATATACATGTATGTATGTTCTAAAGTGAGTACTTGAGAGGTGGTTTAGCTACATAACAAGTACACTATATTTATTTATGTGGGGAAAACAAAGTGTATCGCGATACAAGTTGGCTTATGAATCAGTGCTAACTCACACCTTGATAACATATCGAACTAGTGTTATGCCGATAAACACGGTCAGTTTAATCAATGAAGGCTGTTTTCATGAATTAAATTCAAACTCAGGATATCCTATTGTAGGAGTGTTGGTGTAATTCGTTGCGTTACATGGCGCTATACGCATGTAAACGTAGCAACATACCAGTCCTCAACAAAATGTGCTTCTGTTATGACATAAAAAACTTTGTATAAGTATAGAGAAGTGTAATGTAAAGGAACGAAATTGTTTGAATGTCATATGAAAGCATGTAACAGCTTCGGGATATCATACTCAAAATACGTTTATGCGACTAAACACTATCTATTTACCTAACACAAATGGTGCATTCAGATTCATGTAAAGTAAGGTGTTGGGTACTTTACCCTCCTACATTATTTCACTTCCTCTTTTACTTTTATTCCTAGTGACCAATACAAGGTTACATGTATTCGTGTTATACAATCTGGTTTGTTTCTAAGCACACGCCCAATTCATCTATATTCAATTTGCCTTAGCATTTACTTCATATCTTTGTTTTTTCGTCTGATAATAATGACTTGATTTGATACTGTGGCTGGAAAAGGCCATTCAACTTGTTAATAGTTCACTTCCATATACAACACATGTTCAACCTGCATGTCAGGAATCCGCTATCACCGAATGTTTAGCGTTGGAGATTTAGAAACTGGCATCCCGTGTTCGATATCAGGAGGGGCGGTCAAGTTGGAATGCCCTTTGGGTATATCATGTTTCCTAACCTAGTACTGGTGTGTTAACCCAGGGATCACGAATAAGTGAACTGTTGCCGTCATATAACTGAAGTAGTGTTACCCTTTTAAACAATCATGTTATCAACGTCCATGTCTAAAGGGGTATCCGTCTTCGGTAATCCGACTGGCGTTAAAAAATGGATATTGCCGTTTATAAATTATTTTGATGTACATGAAAGTATTTTCTAAGTCCATATACATTGTATATGTCAGCATGTTAATTTTTTTTGAAAACATCGTTGCGGCTGCCGTAAATCTGTTTGAAAGCAATCGTTGTTTACATAGGGCAGCCGCAAGACCTTTTTGTAAGATATCCAATCCGCAGGGTGAATGCCACATCGCCGACCAACTCGAAATTCTGACTTTTGCTGCAAAGTTGTAATAGTTCGGAGATATGGTAATGCAACCGCGAGTCTGTTGAAAGGAAGCCTCACGCTAATTATACAATGTGTCTCATACTGTCAGAAGACAGCCTTTTCAAAGTCGCAAGGTTGCTGCACGAAGACAACGCTGCAGTCCTTATGTTCCTGTTTAAAATCGTGCGGCAGCTGCATGAGTTCGCCCGGATGCCTCGCATGTACATTAATGCTGCTGCGAAGCTGTCTACTCCTTTACGTCACTTCTGGCCATCAATAAACGCCGTTCAGAGTCTGTCATAGCAACCCAAGACGGTAACGTGTACGCACAATTAAGGAAATCGACGAATGGGAAGTGTTCTGCTTTTGCCGACGACTCTAAGCCAATCGGGCACGAGCAGGAAAAGCACCAACAGCAGCAGAGACCTGCCAGACACAGAAATGTAACATGCACACGTTCGGAGGATAACAGAAGCTCATTTTCCC
Organism: Clinocardium nuttallii; assembly: GCA_031471495.1. Lineage (NCBI taxonomy): Eukaryota > Metazoa > Mollusca > Bivalvia > Cardiida > Cardiidae > Clinocardium > Clinocardium nuttallii. Next base: position 3,970 of record JAUELF010279759.1, on the reverse strand, counting down.
ACGTTGTTGATGAGAAAACCACATGACGCTTGCTGTTGGTATACTAGCACCGTACAGTAGAATTGCAGCGTCTACGTTTTATCTCAATGACTGCTAATTGTCTGCTGTTCGGTTTTACCTTCTTGGGTTTAAGGAACTCGTGCGATCAATATATCTTGCGGCTAATTCAAATAAGCCTTTACACAGTACCTTGTGCTAATAAGGCTTTACACAGTACCTTGTGCTAATAAGGCTTTACACAGTACCTTGTGCTAATAAGGCTTCACACTGTACCTTGTGCTAATTAGGCTTTAAACAGTACCTTGTGCTAATAAGGCTTTACACAGTACCTTGTGCTAATTTTTATCCGCGATTGTCTAATGCGGTTGTGAGAATACTACTTTAATCCAGTATTGGACTCATTTGTTGACACAAGATAGCCGAGTGGCTCCAAGATAGCTTACTCGGTCACGACGAGGACTATCAATCAGGGATTGCAAACTCGAAACTCTGGCTGGGTCATTTAATCTTTCCGATGATTGGTTAATTGCGGTGTGACTATCGTCATTTGTGACTAGCGTCATTTGTCTTCAATTGTAAGGCTTACATGTTACCTGGGTGCGTAGCCGGTTGTCTCGGGAGAATGCTTCGTCGCGTATACTGATGAATGCTTCGTTAGTTTGTACAGTGTTCTATGCTACCTTCAACAGTGTTTCAGTTATCTTCGGCGTACCTTTGAGAGAAAGCCGGAAACACACGTAAGGTCAACACCCCTCCATGGTATAATTGATAAAACGCTGGAAACGGCGTTAATCTCCGCGTGTAATCATTCGTGCATTCTCGTTAATATCGACATGCACCAAATGTCAAGTTAAGTCAAGTAACAGGCTATTAGCACTCACTCTCTGTTATTATAGAGACGGTAGTTCCTAAATCTGGTATTGAGATATCAATATTTAACCCGCCCTGTCTTGACAAATATTCATATTGTCATCGAGAATTGTTCTAAGTAGCCATTAATCAGTACGTTCAACCGCATATTTGTATGTTGTATTAAATATGCCGAACTCCAGACAGAGATAGAAATGTTGGAATGTTGAAACTTCTGCTTAATTGCTTATAGTGACAACAAAGTAAGTAATACATTTTTCGAAACTATTTTTTGCAGTCAAGAAAATGAACATAATTTGGATAACTGTATATGTCTGTAGATATTTAAATATTTATTGTACTAGAAAGTGAAATTATTACGCTAATTTTATCCCAAGATTTTGATTCCAATAGTTCAAGACAACTTTTGAACAGTTTTAAAACATTAACTATTCTATCTATAATCTAGAGTTTAGCACCTATTAAACCAAACTTCTTTGGGGACCATGTGTCAAATTATTTTGCGAGTTACCCACGCCCTCATTTACATGTCGATAATATATATAATCAACATTTATATATATTAAACGGCCTTGTGAAATTCCGATCCAAAAGACGTTTGCAATGAGACACTCTGTGTAACACGTATGAAAAAACAATGTTAAAAATATGGAAATGCGTCTTAAATATCTACGTTAGTGCGATAAGAATGATGCTAAAAGAAATTATAGGAATTGAAGTATAATGTGTCTGTGAGATTTCTCAAATCGTTTTATTATACCGCGATTTGTCTAATTTAAGACGTAAAGGAAAATCTTTGAAAGGTTTTACAGTTTCACAAGTGTTTATAAAGTTATGCATTTCTATGATGGTAAAAGCAAACTATAAACACAACAGACATATATATTGTTTAAAATCCAATCGAAACTGACAATTATTGGGCGATAACTCGTAAATGGGAGTTGTTGTAATTGTTTTAAACGCTCGAATTGTTAAACAAGATAAAAAACATATATTTAAAGTAGACGATATCAAAATAAACAATAAAAGGGTTTTTGCATGAATATGGACACAATTGTGTAAGGAGTCGTTCCTTCGGTGAAGTTCTGCCCTTGCTGAACTCGTCCAACACACATGACTATAGATGCAATAACCTAAAAGTCTATACAATATTTTACAAGAAACACTCTCACAGAAGGTAATATTATGAATACTTCTTCAGAAACAGTATTCGTTAGAAGCCTTTTGATAGCTTAAGTAATTTATTAACAAGCATAACATATTCTAATACATATATGTAATAAACTTCCTTGTACGTTCATTGCAATAATGTTCTTGCCCAAGTATCTCAGCTCAAAATGCATATGAGCCGTTCCATGAGAAAACCGACATGGTTGATTCTGCGTCAAGTATCGATCCAGATCAGCCATAGCATGCCGCGCAGGGTAACCCGGACAGACACGTTTCACCTCCTGTGTGAAACGGAATGTGTCGGCCCCGATTAGTCTTCGCGGTCTGTACATTACGCTGATTTTTCCGTTGAACGGCTTTTATTAAGGCGATATTACCGGTATCGTATCGACTTTGACTAAACTAGTGAAATGACGTGGTTAATGTTCGTCTAGAATTCAGTTCAATTTAAATCTTTAGAACCTTTATGTGGAAACTAATTCAGCTTTTATGATGTTAATAGCCCAATAGTCTGGAATCAGAGTGAAAGTGACATCCTTAGATTTCAATCAAACTATTTTAGTGTTAATGTCTTGGTCAAGTGACCAATGTGAAGAACATCTAATATTGTTCATGATTAAATATCCTTTGCCTGATGAGGACACAGATGCTTTGATGAGAAATAAACAAGCCTTTCTTTTATTTCCCACGGTAAGCTAAGTCACATGTTGTAATGGCGTTCATGTGATGATTGATTGACATATAAGATGTTTGTTACGCGAGAGCTGAAAGTGATCCTTATTAAAAAACAGAGTATGATATAATCATCTTAATGACGTAATACTGATAGACCTAGACGATTTTAACGGAGGCTTTATCTCGCTACAAGAGTGGTGTTTTGTAATCCAATGATGTACAGTATATGGCTATAGAGCAAAGGTCTTATGTTTTATTTTCGAATCCCAGCTCGGCCAACATTCTTTGCGCCTTTTGACAATACTCACTGTGACAAGCGTCATATATGTTCTCCATTTGACTCATTCCTAACTGTAAGATACTCGGTCATAAATGTTAGTCACAGTATGACATGTTCTTAACTGTACGATACTCGGTCATAAAAGTCAGTCAAGGTATGACATGTTCAAGAAGGTTAAACCAAAGCTTTACATTCGGTCTTAAGGAGTGCACAAGGACTTGCAGTTGGAATAAAGTGTCAATGTCCTTTAATTATGCCGGTGTTGCGTAACGTGTGTCGGCTACAGTGAAGAAAATATGTTGATCCCTTTGGACACATTTAGTGCTATGAATTATGGTTACATCTCCTTACAATACTTTAAGATTATTTGTTTACGTCATTTTAACACTTTGTTTTAAAATGACCGTATAACATATATCCAGACGGTACAATATATATAGTATATTTGTTTATGCCAATTTCACAATTCTTTTAAATAGAACATATATGCAGATGGTACAATTCCAGTTAATCATCGTATGCGTAATGACAGTAACTCATTCACCTTTATTCTGATATCCCCGTGTCAACGTCAAATCAAAACAATCAAGCATTTGAATAACACGACCAATATCTTTCTAGCAGAAATTACATAATTCCCCTAGGTAACCCATCACTAAAATTCTTCGACGATACTCCTGTAAATACTTATGTAATCTGTGTCCCGAATAATTGATAAAATTGGAATTGACCGGAGTGTTTGATCCAGCATGCCTCTTGCTCGGTCTCTATAGAGGGTGATTCTCCATAATGGGTCTATAATAAGGGCCCATACTAGTTATTCATCTATATAAAATATTCACACAAACTGAACCAAATAATAATGTTTATAATGTCAGGCTGATTTACAAATATCCAACAATCGCTTACTTGTGATAGTCTTGTGGTTCCTTAAATATGAATAATATTTGACTATTGCATGTATCATTTGTATCC
>JAUELF010279748.1:0-10482 GCA_031471495.1 Clinocardium nuttallii | reverse complement strand
GCCGCAACCGGGTATCGAACCCGTGACCACCAGATCACGAGTCAGATACGCTACCTATTGAGCTACCCGGCCGGGCGCATCCTGTACAAATATTATTGAGTATTTCAATTTCAAGCTGCCTTTTACTAATAAATTAAACAGAGACATAAAGAAAGTGAATAACTTACCGAGTTGGCAGGTGAAACCCTTCTCCTTTGCCCGATTGCTTCATTAACCACTTGTTGGGTAAAAGGGTTCTCATTTCTGAACGACTTTCTTCTTCCTATTCCAGATGGAGACTGTAACAATATTAATATTTTATCAGAACACATCTGCATCAAAGTTACAAAGAGAAGATGTTTATCGTTTACTACATGGTACTTCTTATGGAAAAGCATTGTGGTGAAAGTAAAAAGAGGACCATGATGGTTGTGTATTTCTTACCGGAGATATATTATAATTTCTATTTTAGCTTTGGCAGCCATCTTGTACAGGGGAGACAAACAGTTTTTGAACAAATTTGGATTAATTGTTTGATTTTTAACACTGTTTTCAACAATATTTCAGTTATATCACGACGTTTCCTGGGTTAGTTACCAGTACTACTTAAGCATGTATTCTGACACCAGCCCGTCAATGGTAATTCTAACCCTGCATCCCTAAGCACCAAGGGGGGCAGCCATTACTTCTGTTTTTAAAGTCTTTGTTTTGACTGGGTAAGGGACCGAACCCCAACACTCGAGGCGGACGCTCTACCACTTCACCTAAAGGTGGTCAAACAAAGGAAGAGGGTAACCTAGAGAGCATTTATTTGTAAATACAGTCCTCAGAAACTCACTAATGAGTCAAATAAGTATTCCTGAAGCCTCTGACATGTTTCCTTTATCATTTTGATCAGATAGTATGGATGTGCAAGTGGATCTGTATCTATACCCTGAGGATGGTTTCCAATTACTGAATAGATTAGATTAGATTAAAACAATAAATCTATGGTGTATCTATGGTGTTATGTGATAAATAGAATCTTACATTCGTGCTTATTTGTTATTGTTTTTTTGAAACTCGTCGACTGAAACGAATATGAGGCTCGGCAGAGCCTCGCGTCATATTAGTTCAGTCGACTCGTTTCATAAAAACAATAACAAATAAGCACTCATGTAAGATCCTCTATATATGGGATATTTTTAACGATTGATAAGGCCAAAAAGAGAAAAATTAATAGTTGTCTGCTCCAGATTTGTTGTATGTGGGAAAGAGATAAGAAGTTACATAATGCAAAGACCTACCATCAGTGTGGTTCCAGGCAATGTCCGTGGCACAGTAATTCAAGTTGATATGTTTACCAACACGAAGGTTATGTTTCTCTTCAAAACCGTCATCGTCTATGTTATAAATCTTGAAAACTAGAATAAAACAGAGGTAAGAATTTCAGGGCCCATTGAAAATCTACTTACAGTTATTGATTATATCAAAATCAAAACCACCATTGTCTGTTATAAATCTTCTTTTGCCGCAATGTTTTCAACTCTATTTATCAATTAAACTTTCATATATTAAACTTTTTGATAGATTTGTCTAGATATTTTTTAACTTAAACTACTACTGCAGATTTCTTGAATGTTGAAAATACATGTACATCATAAAGGTTTTCATTGTCATTAAAACCATCGGATGGTAGCTTTAGGTTAAATTGCCTAAGTTTAATGTATGTCAAATAAATAGCACTGATTGGTCCATCGCAGTTCAATTGCTGGCAATTTCTTCTTTTGTCACTATGTTTTCAAAAAGCTGTCTGCTGGAGAGGCGTCAAAATTCTATATTACCTGTGCGACCACCAACCACTACCTGTGAGGCATCTCTATTTAAGGCAATAGCACTGATTGGTCCATCGCAGTTCACACTCATACTCCTGGGAGAGCTCATGGACACTGAAAATAAAATGGGTCATCAAACATATAACTAACAGTTGTTTGTTTGTTAGTATGGTGTTTTATGCCACTTTCAACAATTTATCAGTTTTATCACTGCATATGATATACTCCAAATAAGTTACCAGATATACTGGTCCATTTACCCTGATACCTGGATAAGTTACCAGATATACTAGTCCATTTACCCTGATACCTGGATAAGTTACCAGATATACTGGTCCATTTACCCTGATACCTGGATAAGTTACCAAATATACTGGTCCATTTACCCTGTTACCTGGATAAGTTACCAAATAAACTGGGCTAAGTTACCCTGATACCTGGATAAGTTACCAGATATACTGGTCCATTTACCCAGATACCTGGATAAGTTTCCAGATATACTGGTCCATTTACCCTGATACCTGGATAATTTACCAGATATACTGGGCTAAGTTACCCTGATACCTTGATAAGATACCAGATATACTGGTCCATTTACCCTGGTACCTGGATAAGTTTCCAGATACCAGTGTGTCATATGTAACGCTAATCCAACAATTCTGAGCACCGAGGAGAGAAAGCCATTACTACCATTTTCAAAGTCTTAGGAATATATCAGCAAGTGATCAAACTTGTGACCTCCAACACCTAAGGCAAACACTCAACCACTACACCACCAAGGCAGACAATAGTACCAAGTCATAAATATGTGCTTTTGTGACACATCTTTTGCTAAGGATGCAATTATGCTTCTGCTAAATATCTATGATATAGTGCATGTTTTACGCCGCTTTCAAACAATTTTTCAGTTATAATTATATCACGACATTTACCTGGGTAAGTTACCCGTACTACTGTACATTTATCCTGACACCAGGCAGTCATGTTGTAATGCTAACCCCGCAAGCCAAGCAGGTGCAGCAATTACTATCATGAAATCTTTGGTATGACCCAGCTGGGATCAAACCTGTGACCTCCCGCATCTGAGGGGGTTACTGTGTGATGACATGTAAGTTAACTAGTGCACATAAGTTAGAAGGCCTCAGGGAATAGTAGTCATCAACTAACTGAGTAACCATCTCAAATTAGTTTTTATTATATATATATAATCATTATTATCTTTGGTGACTAGCTGAGATCCAGATCTCATCATCTGTGAAAGATAAGCCTCTGCAAAGTTTAACCCTTTCCCACCTAAAGACACATTTTGATACATCTGCAGCAGACGACTATTGAAAACATTGAAACAAAAGGAGAAATTGCTCGAAATGAGCACTTTTCTTTTGCCACAAGGTTTTCAACTTTTTTCAGTAATTATAATTTATTTACAATTAAAGAGATTTTCCATATTTTGGAGTTGACATTTTCTGCACATTTGTATGTGGGAAAGGGTTATGCTTTTAAGGGTAACAGTTAAGACCAAAAGAAAATAATAAAAGTATGCACTTAACCCTTTCCTTTCCTTCATGTAGATCTGATGCTTTTTGATGCCTCTTCAGCAGACATTGTAACAAAAATAGTCCTTTCGACAAAATGTTTTTCACTTTTAGTCATAGTTTATTCATTCAATCATAGAGATATTTCATTTTTTGACAAAATATGTTCAAAGTCTCCTGCTGCAAAATTGTTGTATGCGTGAAAGGGTCTAGTGGTCTGTTTTCATGTGACAAATCTTAGATCAGAGATTGGAAAATACCTGCTCACTCCCTCTTATCTAGTCCTCTGATCAACCAACTCCTATGTTGTGAGTACAAAAAAGAATTGTCTCACTGAGACAATTCTTTTAAGTACCGACAACATAGGATTTGAATGACAAACAAAGATTTTAGAACATCAAAAATGCCCCTTCTCTATTGCCAAATGTTCATTAAAATAATATTTTTTATTTGCCCTGTATCACATTTTGTGTCATCAGATGATTTTAAACAAGAGGGCCATGATGGCCCTGGATCGCTCACCCGATTTAATTCTTTTCACTTTAGCCATATTTAGTCCCCTGGCAGCCATAGTTTTCGACCAATCAACATGGCTGAATGGAATCTACAAAATTATTTGAAAATCAGCCTGACACTTTCGTAGGAGATGATTGTTTAAGATTTCACTATAGCCATTATAAGGCAAAATAACCCCACTCCCTGGCGGCCATGTTTTTCGACCAATCAACATGGCTTGAAGGAATCCGAGTGGGTCGCTTAAGGAACATTTCTACCAGATTATTTGAACATCGGCCAGACACTTTCGTCAGAGAAGATTTTTTAAGTTTTTACTTTAGCCATATTATAAGGCAAAATAGCCCTGCCACCTTGAACATTTCTTCAAAATTATTAGAAAATCTGCCAACCAGTTTGGGAGAAAAAGAATTTTAAAGGTTTTTTTGTTTCATTGCCATGAAAACCAGAATTCTGCATGGATCCCAAAACTTTGAAGGAATTCTGGTGATGTTATTGAGAGGATGCTTTCTGTGAAGTTTCATCCCAATTGATGTTGACAGACACACGACGCACGCCGGACAACTGACGATCACAATAACTCACCTTGAGCATTTCTTGCTCAGCTAGATGAGCTAAAAAGGATGACTTAAAGAATACAATAACAAAGAGAGATTTACCTTTGTCCTGAACTATTCTCCCGACAGCATGCATTTCTGTGTTAACAATTATATCAGCTACTCATACTCATTCATGTTGAAGTAACTGAAAGTAAAAATAAAGCGCGCTCGAGGAAAACCAACTTTAGTGTGATTCCCTTTTCCACATTTATGATTTAACCTTTTCTGACACTTCTACTGTAGACAACTTTTGAAAACATAATGAGCAATTTCTCCTTATGACGCATTGTTTTAAAGTTTATAAATGCAATAACTGTCCTTTCATCTGCTGTAAGTGGGAAAGGGTTATTAAGTCTGTGGTAGACTTCTCTGAAGATTCTAGGTAAAAATATGAAAAATCTCTATAAAATCTAAGTATAATAATTACAAAATGAACAACTGAATTGGAAACATCATGTTGGCTAAAGGAGCAATAGTCGTCTCATTATTAGCACTCTTTCAATGTTTTCAAAAGTCATCTGCTGCAGATGCATGGGCAAGTATTATCCTGAATATAGTTAAGCGTATTTATTCAAATAATTTTTGAACTAATAAAGTGAACTGCTCAGTCGTTCAGATTTTATAAACTTTAAAAATATTCTTGATGGTTTCTGTAATGGTAAATTAGGGAAAAGTACACATCCAGGTTTCACTTAATTACTAGACAAATAGACTGATCTTAATCTACACTGGTTAAAACAACAATTTCTCAGTCATATCACGGCGATCAGTTCACCTACTCATGTGTTTCCTGGTTTTCTTACACCTGGCCCCAAAAGTTTAATCTGTACTCAGAATTTGTGCTCAAGTATCTGATTGGTCAGAAGCAAAAATTCATTCTCCAAATTGACCAATCAGATTCAGAAGCCTTCCTTGGAGCATGGAGTTCATTTCTGAGCACCGAGAACATTTTCAATGTTTTATAGTTTCGGACCCAGTACTTCTACACAACAATCTTCCCAAGCAACTGGCTGCTTTTCAACATAGACTTAGCCCATTGGTGGAAGACGAATGACACATTCAAAAGTGTAAAGAATGACATTTCTTTAACATGTGTACATGTATACAACATGTCTGCAGCTGATAACTTTGATTACATCAATATAGTATTTCCTAAATCTATACAAATGAAAATACAGTATTGCATAAAACATTGGCAAAAGGAGAAAGTTTCTACTTTGTCCTATTTTCAAGCGGTCTGCTACAAATGTGTCTGCAAGTGGAAAAGTGTTCATGGAATCTACTATCTAGTAAACTGTAAACTAATTAGATATTTTTTGACAATGTCTCCTAAAATGTATTACAATTAAGAAGACAATTTTTGACACCTCTGCAAACAACAACTTTTGAAAATATGAGGGAAATAACTGAATTGCTGAAAATGAAGAAATTTCAATGGACACAACTTATCTTTTGAAGTACCAATTTTGTTCTGGTTTAAAATACAACTTTTCCTCTATGTGGCATGAAACAAATAGTATACTGTATAGAATGTTTGTCCTTAAGTTCAAATTTACATGTTTGGTACAAAGCAATACAGTCTAAGGCACAAGGGGTCAGTATCTCCTCTCAGCCCAACTCAGAGTACAAATTCTGAGATCAATTAATGGAGGTGTGAATGACAGAATCTGATGTACAAGGGTCATAAATAGCTCCCTCGAGGCTATTAATTGTTGTATGCTCTGATCCCTGTGGAAACTAATGAGAGTCTCTCGAGAATGAATTTCTGAGAGTATCAGCCTTATATTGTTTTATTTATTTTTTATAAACTCAGATTTAAAGGCATTCAAGAATTAATAATTATTGTTTTATGCATTTATTCAAAATGAAGAAAGCTGAAAATTTTAATCAACTATATATTGATTATTTTAGTTCACAAGTTAAATATGTTAAGAAAACTTTTTCAGCGAAATAATTAAATTAATGACTGAAGCAAAAATAATGTGATTTGAAAATTGGATATTTTCTTTCCTTTTAAACTGGAGCAACATTTTCTGGAATTTGAATTTGTTATTATTTGTTTTTATGTAACTGAGACTGTGTGTTTGAATGATAATCAGAATGTTTTTTTGACAAATAAACTGATCAGTAAAATAAGGCTAAAACAAAGCCATTTGCTGCTTACAAATGAAAATGACATAAAACACTTACCTACATCGTACACATTTGTTTACATTAATTACTCTAAGGGTATTTTAAATATATGAAACATCCAAATATTTAGACCTAGCACATTTAAACATTTTCCTCATATAAGAAACCGGCAGCAATCAACTTAGAAAGCAGCTAGGCAAAAACGTGGAACTTTTCTATAAATTGAAGTGCCATCATCTAATGAATAAGAAAACATTTTGTAACCAATGTTGTCAAAATATGTCTGCTGAAAAGCATTTATATTATGTTGACTGTATCAGAGAAAGGATTAACCTTTTCCACATGTATGCAAAACATAGATCTGCAGCAGACGACTAAAACACCACATGTAGGCAAAACTATGAAAAATCCCTTAAATAATAAATGAAAGTATGATTATTAAATAAAAATGAAATTATTGAGTAAAAACGAGCAAAATCTCATTGATGGCATTAATTGTTTGGTGTTTTACACTGCCTTCAACAATTTTTCAGTTAAATCACTGCATTTCCTTGCTAAAATACCAGTTCTACTACTAGTCAATTTATACCGACACCAGACTCAGTCAGTATTATATCTAACCACAAAACCCTGAGCGTCAAGGAAGGCAGTCATTTTTACCATTTTTAAAGCATTTGGTATAACCTGGCTGGGGTTAAATATATGAGCTCCTGCACCTGCGTTGGAGACCACCACTACAAAACTGTCTGACCGTCTCATTATAAGCAATTGCTCATTTTGCTATTATGGGTTGTTTTTTAAATGTTATCTGTATCAGGCAAAGGGTTAAAGATTTTTATTTCCAAATTAGTGTTAATTGATTAATCCCTTTGCCTGATGCAATTTTTCCATCTACACCAGACATCTTGAAAACATTGAATTAAACTCTATTCAACATGTCTACGTTCTTTTATACAGGTAAACAAATCGACGGCGAAGCCGGCGATGTTTCCCGTCAATAGGTAATGTGTATGAACTTTGCAAAGCTTTGCTATACCGTCTTTCCAAAAATTGTGTCCAGAGTGGATTTTTCGATACAGTCACGATTCTGTTACTTATTGATTGGATGAAAAGAATAAATCGAAACAAAAAAAAACTTCTAGAGGAAATAATTAAATATGATAATACGTACTCGATAAAGGAACGAGCACAAGTAATTTAATGTGACATCATTTCCGTTTAATAACACTCGTTGTTTATTTCTAAAACGAGTTCAAATAAAAACTCATAAGGATTTTTTGACTTTCCGGAAGTTACAAATCAAAATTCCTGTAAAATGACGTCATTCTATTAGCGCAACGCAATTGATGAATAAATAACCGAAAGGAAAAGGACAGAAATGATAGAAAATGTTAGTTTGACTTGTCACAAATGTAGTTCTGTAAATTATGGAATCGTTTCATTTGAAAAACTTTATGAATGGCAAGTTGATTATTTGTTGTACTGGTTATAAAAATTTCATGGATTTAAAATGTTGGCCATATTTTAAAGTTAAATATAAGCTTAACATGATGATGATTTTTATTTTCTTTCCTTAAGTCTGTAGGATGTACTTGTAATTGGCATAAATAACTGATTGTGCTGCAAGCAAGGCCCTGGGGCTAACTGCAGATCACAGGGAATTATTTACCGATCACAAAAGTTAAATGTTTACCCCGAAATAGGTAGCACCTTTACAAATATTATTTTATTGATTAAGGTATATCATAACTACTTTATTGTTTAGTATATACCAAAAATAATAATATAATATGTCGATTTCGGTGAATGTGATGTCGATTTCGTTTGATTTCGGCGAGTCTAGTGAATGAATGAATGTATATTGTTTTATGGCGCATCGACAGCTAAGGTCATTTAGCGCGCAATTAAATTTAAATATTCAAGATCCCTTGGTAAATGTAATTTTGAAGAACTGTGGATAAAAGTTGTTACAGACATTCATCAATCAAAATAAATTTAACCTTTTCCCTCATACCACAATTCTGCAGCAGACTTTGAACGTATTTTGTCAAAACATAGAAAATCTCTATAATTGAATGGATAACCTATGACAAAAAAGTGGAAAACATTGTGGCAAAAGGAGAAATAGCACGTACAATTTCATCTTTTGTCACTATGTTTTCAAAAAGCCGTCTGCTGCAGAGGAGTCAGAAAGCATCTATATGAGGAAAGGATTAAATATAAATAAATCTTTTTAAATATTTAATCCACCCCCAATTGCAGCAGACGATATTTGTGTGGAGGTTTTACAATGGCGCCTGCTGCAAGTTTATTGTTTTCAGAAAAAGGGGTCTTGCTCTAAATCTGTCCCAGCATCATAAAATCGTGTATTAGAACAAGTGTGATTTCAAGGATCGCATTATTCACCTGCCAACACTTCAGTTAGTGTAAGCATGAACAGATGGACAGACTGAAAGATGATCCCTTGATCCCTATGTGTTACCCTGTGGGACCATACTGATTGTGCGATCAAATTGCAAACAAGTACTTTTCCTGTCAAACCAGTGCTTAAGACCACCCTTGTTTAGGTAATTTAACCACACGTTTGATTTCAAAATTACTCATTTTCTGCATAAATAACCCTGTCATTAAGGACCATCAGTGAACAAAGACCAGGGTATTCTCTTCCAATGGGTGGTCTTCAAATACAGGTTGGACTGTATACTAATCTGAGCCGTTCCACGAAAAAAACAATATTGTGGACTCTGCATAATGTATCGACCAAGTTCAGCCTGTGCAGTCCGCGCAGACTGATATGGGCTGACACATTCCGTATCAGGGGAAAGATGTATAGAGTAATGATTCCTGAAACAGAACATTCAGGCGAACAGAGTAATGTTGGTTTTCTCACGGAACGCATTGACGGTTGGAAAAGAAAGAGAAAGCAAAGCAATAACAAGAGATTTTATGAAGCTAAATTGTGCCTTGTCCGTTCTTTCTCGATTACCCTATATGTCTCTTTGTTTCAGTGGTAATGTCCAGGTACCCAAGTGTTTTAATGAACCCGGCGGGGTTGAGTCCGGGATGATACAAACGGGTGGGACCAGGCTCACGGGAGATAACATCAAGTTTAAAGCTCTGAAACTGCCATGAACAGCTATGTCCGTGTTCACTGTAGATGTTAATTGTGTTGTGACTAACAGCTTGCTTCCGCTTGTAGAGAAATGGTCTAAAACCTGAAATAATAGTATAAATACAGTCACCTATGTAAGGAAGTAAACCTGTATTTAGCAGCAAGTAAGAGGACACTTTGATATATTTGTGTCACCTCTGTTAAGAAAAAAACCTGTATTTAGCAGCAAGTAAGAGGACACTTTGATATATTTATGTCACCTCTGTTAAGAAATAAACCTGTATTTAGCAGCGAGTAAGAGGACACTTTGATATATTTATGTCACCTCTGTTAAGAAATAAACCTGTATTTAGCAGCAAGTAAGAGGACACTTTGATATATTTATGTCACCTCTGTTAAGAAATAAACGTGTATTTAGCAGCAAGTAAGAAGACACTTTGATATATTTGTGTCACCTCTATATATTCTTAAAGCTGTATTTAGCAGCGAGTAAGGGGACACTTTGATATAGTCTTAAACCTGTATTTAGCAGCAAGTAAGAGGACACTTTGGTATATTCTTAAACCTGTATTTAGCAGCAAGCAAGAGGACACTTTGATATATTCTTAAACCTGTATTTAGCAGCGAGTAAGAGGACACTTTGATATATTCTTAAACCTGTATTTAGCAGCAAGTAAGAGGACACTTTGATTATTCTTAAACCTGTATTTAGCAGCGAGTAAGAGGACACTTTGATATATTCTTAAACCTGTATTTAGCAGCGAGTAAGAGGACACTTTGATATATTCTTAAACCTG
>JAUELF010279747.1:5774-19464 GCA_031471495.1 Clinocardium nuttallii | reverse complement strand
AAGATATTTCAATTCATTTCAGTAAATGCCATAATTGGTTATAAAACATTAATTTTCAGGTTGCATTACCGTTCCTAGAATTGATTCGAGTTCAACGTTATATGAGCCGTACCGCGAGAAAACCAATAATATGGAATCATCGTAATATCAGGACCCAGATCAGCAATGGCACTCCGCGTAGATTGATCCGGGTCGAGACATTCCGTCTCGTGGGGATAGAGGTATAGAGTAATTATTTCTGAAAAAAAAAATCCTCAGGAGGCGAAAAGTGTCTACCTGCACGGCATGCTAAGGCTGACCCGAGTTGATACTTTACGCATAGTCAACAATGTTGCTTTTCTCGCTGGACGGCTCATATTCAAATTCCACATGCACGAGCTATGGTGAGATATAGTTATTCTAAGCAAACCAATATATACATATCAGTGTACAGACTGGAGTCCGGTATCTGTCAATGTGTTTAACAGCACCATCACGACATATTTCAATTCATTACAGAAAATGTCAATCTTGGCTATACCGAATCTCGGGTTTCTCTTTTCCCTCACGAATAAGGGCTCGTTTGTCATGGTGGAGTATTTTAATCTTTACACTTGTATCTAAAAACATGACACCTCGGCAGTGATTATCTACAAGTATTATGACATGAAAGAGGAATAACACCCTACTTTAACTGCTGACTGCTGTTGATATGTTCTTACAAAGGTTATTATGTCGTTAATATTTCAATTTCTTTTATTCCACACCTGCATTGTTTCTTTCGTTTTGTTGTTTGAGAAATTCTCATATTGAGATATTTTGATCAATGTGTTTTGTATAGGTAGCCATTATACGTTAAGTGCGCAACAAAAAGTGAACATTATTCTACTATGCAATAGTAAATAGTGTAATCAAGACGAGAAAAAAAGACACTTTGTTATAGATTGTATGTCCTACATGGCGATATTTCAATCCATTGGTTTTGTACAAGAACCAATTATATGTCAGTTCGGTGCGACTTTCCTCATAATTTATCTTACTTACATGACGTTAGAAATGCGCAACAGAGTGACCATTATTCTACTATGCAATAGTGAAGTATGAAACTAAAGACAATTTGTTACAGTCTATATGCCCTACATAGGGCGATATTTCAATCCATTGGTTTTCTATGCGTACCAAGTTAGTGTCAGTTTCTTTCCTTATAACTTATTTTACACAAATGTGTGGCAAGTCACCTGACGTCAGAAGTGCGCAACAAAAAGTGAACATTATAGTATTGTCAGCTCTAAACATGTTCCTACCTTGGGTTTCTAAATACTTCTATTATTCGTATTAATTTCTTGTTTTATGATTAATATCGCATTATGCCAAATTATCTATCCAACAAGATACACATTATGAAGTATTTAATTGTTTACTTATACTTCTTGTTCGAAACCCGAAAATCAGATCATCATACTGATATTGCAAATGATAGTTAAGGATTCCCTTCTTGACGCACATGCGGGGTTAACAAATTATACAGGCAGTGCTAGTAAGTTATGCAAGAATTCACGTTATGTAACTATTTAATACGGTGTGCCATTAGGGCCATCGTTGTTTCGCGGTTTCGTTGTGCAACAATTGAATACGATGTTCCGAGGTCAACACCGCGAAATAACGAAGGCCCTATTACGAAACACCGTAATTGAAGGACTAGTATACTCTGTTCTTTGATTTAGGTTATAGATCTTCGACGAGATAGGTCCTCCTGGGGCACCAGCTATTGTGCTCATTTATCATGACATTCACGCCGTTTCATGCCATACTCGTGTCGTTAAATACCAATACAACTATCAATATACATTATATATATATACAGATTGCTGGCATACTTGCCAAGTTGGTATAACATAGACAAGCACGTTCTCTTCCGATTGGTGTCATTTAAACACAGGTTTAGCTGTAGTTTACGGAAGCTCTACGACCATGCGATGTCTCCACCGAGAATACAGATAGTGTAATTTGTCATATTCGTCTCTCCAATGTAACACCTTCACGTCGAAAAGACCATGATTAGGGTGTTATATGAGGGAATAACGTATTTTGTCATACGAGGTTGGAAAACAGATATCAGTGTGTAGTACCTACTCAAAAGCGTAAATAAACCCTCCCATAGAAAAGTGTACACATTTGCGATCCTGAACAGAAAAGAATCAGATAAAGCGGTGCATCAGCTTTTACTTCATTATACTGTAGACACAAGTGGACAAACAAACTTCCAAGAGGCTTATGTTAGTAATGTGTAAAAACTATATATATGAGCCATCCCGCTAGAAAACCAACATTGCAGACACTTTTCGCCTCTTGTAGATTTTCTGTTTCAGGTATCATTATTCTATACCTCAATCGGCATGTGTCGGCCCGGATCAGTCTGCGCGGACAGCGCATGCTGATCTGGGTCGATACATTACGCAGATGCCACAATGCTGGTTTTCTCGCGGGACGGCTTATATCATGGTCAGACAATTTTGTCTGGATCTTTACTGTTAACCAAAGACAATGTGTACCTTTGCTCATGGACGTGTTCAAATGTAAATATAGCGTCTTGTCTGAACAATGCAATCAGCGAACAAGCCTTATTTTTACGTTATTTCATTTATATTCGTTTACTTTTGTCATCGATGCATTACATTGGAAATTGATATTCATTTAGTTAGTGTTGACGGAAGATATGAATGTACATCTACAGAAATCCGTCTCGTTGGGTCTAAAATTCTTTAGAGCATACATTTATTTTGTTGATACAAATAACCGCCTACTAACTAACCGTCGATATGTTTTTGTCGTATAATACATTATCGGCGCTCTGTAAAACAAAATCCTGATGCATATGGTGCCAGTGTAAATCCAGATAGCTCAGCGTATACGTATAGTATGATCTAGCCCTGCCTCGAGTGCCAATTATACATATAAAAGAGTTTTAAAATTGCTGTTAAAAAAATATATATTTATGGATACGCGGGCATGTCTTTTTACACACTTGCAAAATTTACGCTAAGGTTTGTTTTCCTAGGGCACAAGTCAAACTTAATCATAAATGGACGAAAACAAATATTCGGATAGTTTGTAGAAGCTTTAAACTGCGATCTAATCGCAAGTTTATGGTGTATGTATTTTCCATAGAAGTCTATGACAATTATTGGCGTAAATATTTTGTATTCTATTGTAAATAGAGAAAATATCGAAATATTTGACCAAACTGCGAACGGCGCATGCGCAAGCTTACTAGTATATTCCATGGCATGGCTCTGTTCAACAGGTCCCGATGGACGGCCATCGTATACTATGGGGCAATATTCGTTTCTAAAGGCCTTAAGGTTACAATTCAGCAAATAAATTACTTCTTTGTTTCCGTGTAAATCTACCAGTTTCACCCATCAAATGTCAAACTGTCTAAGCGTTTCTCTTGTAGAACATCGTATATCATTGAAAAGATTTACCTCTAAGCTTTTAAATAATCCAAAGAAAATGAGGAGTCATGCATTATGCAAGAAACAATCCACAAGGCGAAACCGGTAACGGTTATTTTGGACCAAGTCGAACCCTGACAAAACCGGTGTTTAGCATTCACTACTTTAACTTTCAAACAAATTCAAAATTCTAAAAGTGATCAAATCAATCATTCCCAGATCATCCTATACACATTTACAATAAATGTAAACTCAGGGTCATAAATTCAATGCAATCTTGTAATGGTATACACTAATTTTTACGCAAACAAAGGTTTTTAAAGGACTATTGAGGTGTAGGTCAGCATGACAGCGGATGTATTTGTCGTTATTTCGCTTTGATTTGATAACAGCTCGACAACCATAGAATAACTTTCAACAAATTACAGTATTGTATAACTAAATTGAGTTATATTTATCCTTTTTTCCCATTTTGTTAAAAAGTAGTCTGCTGTCGAGACGTAAAAATGCTTCTCAACCATGAAAAGGGTTAGATGTATTTAAACAAAGGAGAGTTGGATTTACAGATAATTATTCTGTTAATTATTTGTAAAAAGAAGTCAATACGTTACCTGTGTTAATCAAGCATAAATGCACGAGATAACTCCCTTCCTTAATACTATCTTCACGAGTTTGCATGTATATACCATTCTTTGAAAATAGAGTATCAGTTACGCTGGGATTTTGGAAAGACAAAACAGAAGAAATAAAGAAAACAACTCACCTATAGGTTGCCAATGCGGAAACAGCACATGAAAATAGAAAACAGAAAAACATTGTTTAGTTTGGAGTCATAATAAATGTAAAAGAATGTAGCAACATTGAAGATTTGAGTAAGCTTAACAGGAGAAACATGCTGTTCGTTCTCTGCATTGAATTTGATCAAATAACTGTCTGCTCTCAAAGTCGGACGAAAGCCTAGCTACTTTCTTTTAGCAACTAAGACACGTCGTACAGCCATATCGGTCTGATCTGTCTACACTGTCTCTACCAATTAGGCAAACATTGTAGATACAACAACACGTGAGTATACAGTATTCCTGTGTATCCACTAGTATGGACGCATGCAGCTATGTTTCCACACCAACGCTTTTGTTGGTTTTCCTCGACCAATTTATACCAAATTTACCTTTTTTGTTTTGTTCTAATGGGATTTTACGCCGTTTTAAATATTATTCAGTTATATCACGACGACAGTTCATCTTTTCTTTATCCATCGGTAAACAGAAAAGTACTAGGCTAGGAAATATGCATTGCTAACTGGCACTTAAACATGGCCGGCAATCCTGGCGCTCATATTCAGGACACCAGGGCCCGGTTGTTCAACTTGTGGTTAAACTTAACCAATAGTTAAATTTAATCATTGGTTAAATATTTAACCTGTGGTTACTAAACCAAGGGTTAAATTTCTGTTGCTCAACGGCGGATTCCATCTATTTCGTAATGAAGACAGGAAGACGTTAATCCGTGGCATGTGTTCATCAAATACCGTCTGTGTAGTGATATTCTATAATGAGATGCAACAATCCTGCATAGAACCAGCTATGAGTCGTCTCGCGAGAATACCGACATTGTGATATCTGCCTTAAAGCATCGATCTAGATAAGCATAAGCATGCATTGCAGGCTTAATTGTATAGACACTTTTCCCCTCTTTTGGATATCATTACGCTATACCTCTATCCCATGAGACGGAATGAATCTGTGCGGATCAGTCTGCGAGGTTAGCGCAGGCTGATCTGGTCGATACATTACGCAGATGCAATAATGTTTGTATTCTGGCCGAACGGCTCATATCCAGTTTGTTTGTTTATAGTGTATTTCACGCCACTTTCAACAGTGTTTCAGTTATATCGCGGCTAATCCTGTGTTAGTGCCAAAAGAGCCACCCAGTAGAACGGGGAACTGACTGGCTGGTACCAGGATGATACATACTGGTAACTATGGCTGGTACGAGGATGATACATACTAGTAAATATGGCTGGTACCAGGATGATACATACTAGTAACTACCCAGGGAACGCCGTGATGTAACTGAACATTTATTGAAATACCAAAACGATCAATATTAAAAATCAAAGCCAATATGGATGATGTCGTATTGGCCCGGAGTTTATAGCCTGTGTTTTACCCAGTCTGTTGCATTTACGTATCAAGCCTGGTTATATATACATTTTCTAGATTATTTCGAAACATTTTCTTTTTTGTTCTATCATGTTTGTTTTTATCATTTGTCTACCGTATAAATATATATATTTAATATACGGTTTTAAGGCTTTTTTTTTATAAATGAAGAATATTAAAATCGCCCTCCCTGTTCTTATCTTAAACTCTACTGTAGATTATGATATATAGTCGAACCTGTGATAAAGATCACCGTGAACAAACAAATTCCCTATATAGCGACAGTACTTTTAGTTCCCAAAATAATCATTTGCTGAATAAGTGATCCTGTAATGAAAGGCCACATGTGAACAAGCATCAGATTGTTCTCTTTCATGGATGGTCGTTATACGCAGTTTCCAATTGTATATCCCTGTTGACAGTGGACTGGCGTCCGTAAATAACAAATTATGGCAGACTAATGGACAAAAAGAAGATATAAGAAAAGACAATATTTAAATCATTTTAGATAAACATTGAGGTTTGATTGATTGTGGTTTAATGCCGTTTTCAACATTTGTTCATTCATATCACTGCGGCCAGTTCATCTTCTCGTGTGTTTCTAGGTTTTCTCACACCAGTCCTCCACACAACATTCTTTCTAAGCAACTGGCTGCTTTTCAACACACGCATGAGGTCAAGACGGACTAAATCCCTGGTACTTATTACGGTTGATATGATTGAGCTGTGGATATACCACATGTTTGCAGCACTCGGATGTTTGATGATTTGCTGTATGTTAAAAGGAACAATTACACAGAACAGAAGACATACATATAACACATTTGTTTCAACAAAATAAAAATGCGGACAATTAGTCAAAGAAAAGTAATGTTAGAAAAACAATGATAATATTGTTATCAGATAAACTAGATTACCGTCATTGCACTGACGTCAATAAAATGAGATCAAGATGTGGCAAATCTCTCGTATTAATTTCGGTTGATTTTTTATGGATGTACGTCATGTTAGCGACATACTGTTTGTTGTGTGCGAAAGAGGTTAAAAAACACAAAACTACATTTGTTTTAACAAAGAATGAAAGCGGACGAATAGTCGAAGAAAAGTTATAGTAAAAACGATGATTAAATAAATAAGATTGTGGATAATGCACTGGCGTCAATGAAATGAGGTCAAGACGGACCAAATCCCTCGTACTTATTTCGGTGTATTTGATTGATAAGCTCTATGATGATTTGTTGTATGTGAAAAGAACAGTAAACCAGAATATAGCTCATACATAAAACTTCTTTTTTTTTTAAAGTTTAAAAACGGATAAAACAGTCAATGAAAGATTATGTTAGAAAACAATGATTAAATTATTCGGATAAACAAGATGGCGTACAATGAATGCACTGGTGTCAATACAATTAGGTCAAGACGGACCAAATCCCTCGTACTTATTTCGCTGGATTTGATTGATATGTGGACGTACATGTTAGCGACCTTCGGGTCTTTGTGAAATGACAGACAGCTCTATCATGATCGTATCTCTGGAACCAGCTATATTGGTTTCGGAATTCATTGTCTCTGTTTTGAAGAGTCTAGTTTATACGCCTGTAATCCGATACGTCCTCTTTCTTGTACTCGTATTTGATGGATGTGTTTTGGGATTGTGAGTAAACAGTTGAACCTGTGCTAAAAACACATTGAACAAAGAAATTCCCTGTCTAAAGCGACCATATTTCTAGTTTCTCAACAACTAATGTATTGTATAAATTCACCTGGAATTAAAAGCCACCTGTGAACAAAGACCAGATAGGCCACTTCCTATGGACGGTCTTTAAACACAGGTATGACTGTATTCATTTTTACATTTAAGTTAAACGTCATTTCTGTAAAATGAATTCAGTTATATCAAGCTGACAGAATTATATTGTATGCACTTTGGAAAAACAAACCAGTACTAGGCTTAGGAATAAGCATTGTCCAAACGCATTCCATCATGACAGCCGCAAGCTACACGGTTCGTCAATAAGTCATTAGTACCAGTGCTGTCCGGTTTCAAATCCAACCTCTAACCACTCGACAACGGCGGATACCTCCCGATACACGCGTGCCTGTGCATTCGTGTTAACTCTTTCAGCTCCCAATGGCAATACTGATTTTTTGCAGACAATACAGATTTGGGTGAGTATAGACGTAATGAGCTGTTTCACCTGTAATCAGCATTGTTATCCTTTTCGTTATCAAAATTGTTCAAAAGCTATGAAATGTGACATAGAGGCGTCCGATTGTTAACATGAAAGAGTCTACTTTAAACAATTCGGCGCGAAAAGAGTCAAGGGTTCTTAACTGTTTTTGAAATATTAGATGATGAGTATTCAAACAGTACTGACCCAAATCAGTCGTTTGCAATTAGAGTATTGTTGCATGGGCGAACCTGCAGAAACGGCACTATATATCCGCTAACCGAACTCTTCTAGCATATCAAATACAGATAAATATCATTAATAGTAATTACATTTAATAAATCCTTGTAACAACAGAAACTGTTTAATCCCTCGACATACAATTTGGAAATTAATGAATCCGTCGCTATGCTTTCTAAACATTATTTAGAGTTAATAAAACGGGCATATACTAGTAACTAGGTTCGTTTGACGTTTCCACCTCCAATTGTCATTATGAGTAATTTGTTCTGTTTCTACAAGAGTTTTCAAAGCCCTCGGATGCAGAGGCGTCAGAAAGCGTCTGTTTATGGGAAAGGGTTTTGTCGCTGAATACCTACAACCGTTAGGAAATGTGTGTATTGTGTAGTTTACCAGTTGCAACGGTTGTATTTATCCCTATACATGTGCCCCAGTCGTCGTTCTATCCCCGCAACAATGAGCGTCTAGGAGGTAAGCCATTGTGTTAAGACCCGTTTGGGGATAAAATCTTTGTCTCACGCATTGAAGAGGGACGACATTACTTGTACCAATAAGACGACATTACCACAACACTTGTTCCAATTTGACGACCTACTTTGGCGGATTGGCAACATAATTTAGACACATATCATAATGAGTCATAGCTTCTTTAGCCATTACGTTTCACATTTCGTTTGCAGCAGAAAGTACGTCCGTCCTTGACTTTGTTCAAAGTTCGACAACATAGAGTTTGAGGGTATTTGTGGACCCGCTTAAATATATGATTAAGTTAAAGATATTCCAGAAGACGCTCTGAAGCATTACCTCCATCCAAAAAATCTGCAGTAGATGACTTTAAACACACCAAAATAAAATATGGAACAATATTTTAATAACAAACTCAATAATTGCTAAAGTACATATTTGAGACGATTTGAAACACTGGGGGAAATTGGAAAAGCTCATTGCGAGCAATGTTTGCGTTTGCAACAATGTTTTCACAAGTTGTCTTCTGCGGATGCGATAAAATGCGTCTGCAAAAGGAAAGGGGTAAAGACAAATAGCTATTTACAGGGGTTAACTAAATAGTGGCAGACGTCATTCATTTCAGTCGTATTTCTGTCAAATAAAACAGTCATTCTAAGACAAGGCTAATCTGTAACTTCATAACATAACCACGTGATGTATAATGCACGTGTTTAGAAATGGACGCTGTTCGTTTAAAAACAAAAGACAATACGGTGAATGATGACTCCGTGAAGTAGACACATAAATGAGCCGTTACTGTTTTACCGCCGAATTGTTTAAGGTAGACTTTATTTGTTCAAAATCAGGTTTCTCAATTTCTCATGTAATGAGTGTTTTCAAATATTTTGATAACTTTCATACAAACAATGCTGCTTTCAGGTGAGACCGCTCGTTACGAGCTGACTGACTTGAATCTGAATTGTTTGCAAACGCCTCAATATTTGCATTGGCGCTGAATGATTGCAAATAGTTGAAGAACAGAGGGCAACCTTTCTAGTTATGAGGAAAACGTCATTGTTTGGAATGTTTCCGAACGTCGGCTGCTACCACATGCTTCTAGATGTGTATGCAAGTGGGAAAGGGCTAACGATTGGTTGTTTGTTGTTTTATGCCACTTTCAACACATGTCCAGTTATATCACGGCAGGCAGCAATTACATAATGTTTTAAGTATTTGATATGACCCATCCAGGGATCAAACCCGCGTACTCCCGTACCCAAGGCGGGCCCTCTACCATTTGACTACCGAGGCTGTTGGAAAAGGTAAAAGGCCCGTGCCGCAGTATAAAGGAAAATAATGCATAACTAGGATTATTTCATTTTCAGGGTTTCCCCATATATTTTCAAATAAAGCCGTTTTAAACCGTCACTTGTATGAGTTTGACCTTTTTCCCCATATAACAAATCAACAGGAGATGACTTCGAAATCATCTCGACAAAACCATGGAAACTCTCTAAAAATGAAAGTATAATTATTATAACGAGTTGATCAGATTGTGTCGATTTCAGAAACTATTGATTATTAGAAATTGTTTCAATTATTACCACGCTTTCAAAAGTCATTTGCCCCATAAGTGACAATAATGTGTCTACGAGGGGGAAAAGAATAAGGATGCATAACAAATGCCATAACTGTACAGAGAATATATACATCATCATTAAAGTGCCATTCGGAGGCGGGCATCTTAAAATCCTATTGTGATTTAAACGGGTTAAATCCTCTGACGTAGGATTCAAGCAATTCACATTGTTTCAACAACATCTGACGCTGTAGTTCACGCTTTAAAGGGACGGTATAACGAATTAATGGTCGTGATTTTATTTTCAATCATCAGAAACTATTTATAACAATTAAAACACTCTTTAACTAAATATGTCGGCACTAGAAATCCTTAGAGATTTCCAAAAATCTAGAGAGACTATCATTGATATGGCCATTTCAAACAAAGAACCTAATTAATTCACATTGTTAACGTCTTAATGACGCTGCAATAACCACTTTTTAAAGGGACAGTAACACGAATTAATGATTGCAATTTTATTTTCAAACATCAGAAACTATTTATCAGAATACAAGCACTATTTGATTCAATCTCTGTTCATTAGACCTTCTTCGAAACCTCCAAAGACTATGTTATGGCCAGCTCAAACAAGGAACCTGGATTCTACTAAATAATCTCTACAGAATTTGGTGTTCAACACGAGTTGTAATATATATTCAAACAATTCACATTGTTAACGCCTTACTGAAGTCTTACTGAGGCTGCACAACAAATCTTTAAAGGGACGGTATCACGAGTTAATGGTTGTGATTTTATTTTCAAACATCAGAAACTACTAATAACAACTAGAGCACTCTTTGATTAAATATGTTGGAGATTTCCAAAATATCTATAGAGAATATGTTATGACCATCTCAAACAAAGAACCTGAATTCTCCTCAATAATATCCACAGACTTTGGAGTCCAAGTCCAATTGTAGGAGTCAATCAATTCTCATTGTTAACGTCTTAATGACACTGAACAACCAATCTTTAAAGGGACGGTATAACGAATTAATGGTTGCAATCTTTTTATCATTCATCCAAGACTATTTATAGCCATTTAAAAAACACCCTTTGATTAAAATAGTCGGCACAAGACTTTCTTCAAGAAGTCCAAATTATCTCTAGAGTAATGGCCATCTCATCCGTATTGATCTCTACATACCTTGGTACCCAACTCGAATTGTAAGATGTAAGCAATTCACTTGTCTAAGATATTACTGACGCTGCACATCCATCCGTAAAAGGGACGGTAAAACGAATTAATGGCCGCAATGTTATCTTCATATGTATATGTATATCAAAACCTGTACACACAAGCCGAGTGACGTAAACTAGCAGGAAAGAGTGAACTAAGCTGTTGCGAGGGGTGTTGGGAGGTGTCAGATACAC
This sequence comes from Clinocardium nuttallii, assembly GCA_031471495.1. NCBI lineage: Eukaryota > Metazoa > Mollusca > Bivalvia > Cardiida > Cardiidae > Clinocardium > Clinocardium nuttallii. The sequence goes on along the minus strand of JAUELF010279747.1, from coordinate 8,015 downwards.
GTGAGTGATGGGACATGTTGGTACTAAATATAGTTTTCCAGACATGTAATTTGTTTTCTCGTAGACCATATTATCAGTAGCAAATAATACTTTAGAACCAATATGAACTTTTCTATCTATACCCATGTGAACCATATCTTAGAGCCATGATAGCTTAGTCGGACTCGACCAGGGTTATCTAACCAGGAGTACGATTTCCTGGCATCCAGTATGGCGGTTATCTTATTTGATAATTGACAAACGATAGCTTCGACTAGGTGTCACGTGTGTTATACTAGCTGTGTAGCATACTAGTAGTTAACGCAGCGTCAGTTTCATAAAGCATTTAATATACAGTGTGATAGCATAGAGAGACGACAGCACGGCCGGTCTGATCATCAGCGTGGCTACCAGATATATATACTCCCTGGTTAGCTCTTACATAACAGTGAACATGTGTATCGTTGACAGTTGGACATGTATATCGTTGGCAGTTAATACAGTGCATATCCGAGTTTAAGATATAGCCTGTCATTCAGAATAATGTATACATAGAAATTAGCCATGTCATAAGAAATAATGTCCATTAGTTCACAGCTGGCAAACCGTACGTGGGAAACGGTATCTAAGTATATATGGAGTTCATGTTAGGGACAGCCAGGGAGCAGAAGTTAGCTGAACTAGTCTACTTGGTATATGTGGCATACCGTTGAAAACTACTTTAAATTCGAATAAATCAACACTGCACTATCTAGTGTGTTAATTGTTTATTTCCAAATACATCCGCATTCTGACACTTCTACAACAGACGAATTTTGAAAACATTGTGGTGAAAGAAGAAATTGCTAACAATGAGACAATTCTTCTTTTGCTTCAATGTTTTTAACTATTATCACTAATTACAATTTCATTTCTTGAGAAGTACAAAATCTTTGACTGAATGTTGTTTACAGTCGTCTGCTGCAGGTTTGTTGTATGTGCGAAGTGCGATAAAGTTACAATGAAGGTATTTAACCCTATGACCGGACTTTAGATAATGAAGCCAATAGCTCGAGACTAGTCTTAATGGAAAACCGATGTCCGTTATAAAGCACAACATGCGTAATATAAACACGGCTAATAAGCACATCTTATTCCCCAGTTGATCACTCGTCTGCAAATAATGACAATTCAAATGTACGGATTGTTTTCGCCCGTATAAAGGCACTGTGACACTATCGGAGATATAACATAACACGTCGTCCTGGAGAGTATCGCAGAAATTAACGATTGTATCGCGTGATGGGAGTGATTCTATCCAGTTCGGTGGGCGTCCGGGCCCGAGAGATAAATATTTATGCAGTGTTAAAGAGCTGGTTATAAAATAGTATGGACAATTAAAATGCTCATTTCCATTGTTATTTGGACTTTTCCAAATGGCATTTAGAATTAAAAGGCCCATTTTCAATCAACATATTGTTTTGGTTCATCATTTATGTCATAATGGTTCAACCACTCGTGGGTCATGTGTCGTCTCCTTTGATAAAAAAATGCACAAAGCATTAAAACTATATTGACTAAGAAATGACTGTCTACCTAACCAAATGTAGGCATCGCATCGCATTGCATGCCTGTTACCTTTGTAGAGAGGAAATGAGATCGAATAATGCAACATGAAAAATAATTACAATACGGTCCACCTTCGAAATTAGATAAAATAGATCTAGTTTTGCATCAAGTGTTCTTACGATTTACGGCTTCCGGAATCAATATATCAAATGTCAAGGTTATAATGGAACAATATACTAAGGTCAAGGTCCCAATGTAGCCATGTTCAAGGACATGTGTACACTAAGACAATATGATGACAACGATCAATATATCATAGGTCAAGGTTAACATAAAACAATATACCAAGGTCATGGGCACAATGTAGCCATGTTAAAGGACATGTGTACACTAAGACAATATGATGACAACGATCAATATATCAAAGGTCAAGGTTAAAATGAAACAATATCAGGGTAACAGTGTTGCCATGTTCAAGTACAATTGTACACTAAGACAACCAATATGATTGCAATTATCACAAATTATTATGCCGTGCAATTTTACATTTTACCCTGTCCCACTTTTATAATTTCGGCATCAGACACTTTTGAAAATAGCTTGGTAACTAACTTCTGGAATATCGCTATGAATTATAGTTTCACCAATGTCAAATAGGATAATGTATTCACACAATGAGTAATTGAAAACTAAAAGTGTGGTTGCTATAGACAG